>VWZO01000235.1:701-12122 GCA_013396975.1 Bucco capensis | reverse complement strand
TGGAGCGAGTCCAGAGGAGGCCACAAAGATGATTAAAGGACTGGAGAACCTCCCCTATGAGGATAGGCTGAGACAGTTGGGATTGTTCAGCCTGGAAAAGAGAAGGCTTTGAGGGGATCTTATAGCAGTTTTCCAGTACCTAAAGGGAGATTATAGGACAGAAGGGGTGAGACTTTTTAAGTGGTCAGACTGTGATAGGACAAGGGGGAATGGTTATAAACTGAAGGAGGGGAAATTTAGATTGCAGATTAGAAGGAAGTTCTTTACCCGGAGAGTGGTTAGGCACTGGCACAGGTTGCCCAGAGAGGTTGTGGCTGCCCCATCCCTGGCAGTGTTCAAGGCCAGGCTGGATGCAGCCCTGGGTGACTTGGTCTAGTGATTGGCATCCCTGCTCAGTGCAGGGAGGTTGGAACTAGATGATCTTTAAGGTCCCTTCCAACCTGGCCATTCTATGATTCAGATTTGGAATTACTCCTTAAATCATAGTTTTTGGAGTAGTCATCTTAAGTAGAAAAAGCATTTTCCACTGGACAACCCAGGCCAAGGCAGAACAACAATAATTAAGCACTGTTGCTAATGAGGTTTTAGCTGAGTGTTAGAAGTGCACCTCCTGATGCCAGTTTTCAATGTGGAGATCACAAGTGTGAGAAGCTCCTAATTTCCTTTTAATATCTTTCTAGTAAACAAAGAGGAAGTAAAGACACAGAAGTGAATTCCTCTGCTGCTTTCTGGTGCAGGGAGTACAGGGTCTGACAGCCTCATGACACCACACAACCTGGTGCTCATCATTGGCTTTTATCCCTCTCCTGCCTCCCTCTTTGCTGTGGGGCCAATGAGCTGGGTGGAGTGGGAGAGGGGGGATCAGGAAGGGTTGGATATGTTGGGAAGGCAGAGCTTTGCTTCAGAGCAGGGGTGAGGAAATGAGCCAAAGTCTGGATCTGTCTTGGCCATAGTGGGTAAGTGAAGGCCACGGTCTGTGGATTAAGGGGATGAAAGACTGATACCTCCAAGCAATGAGGAGATAAGTGTGGAGATAATCTGTGCAGGGCGTGAGGCAGAGTTCTCTCCTTGTGTTAGTGTTAGGGCATGGGAGGGGCAATCTAGACTGGACATCACTCTCTGGTAGAACAGGCACTGCAAACACAGGGCCACATCTATCCTCCAGCTGCAGGCTCAAGGAGACATTACCATCAGTGTTTCTGCTGCCCACATCACCTCCAGTGAGGGCAGGCTCAGCCCAGATCCTCTTGGCAGACCTGAGGGTGGATGACCACCTCTTCATTTCATCACCAACTGGCTCATTCTCTTGGTCCACCAAGACCAACCAACATGTACATGCACCCAGAAGTCCTCCCACGTGTTGAGTCTCATGTGGTGGCACCTTTCAGTGAAGCCATACAAGCTGTGCCAGGGCATGTCCACCCTCCCTCGTTGGCAGGGGGAGGATGCTGTCCCTGCTCTCTGCATCTTCAGTAGAGGTAGTGGAAGGTGGTATGAAGTCCTGCTCTGTGGTTTCCACCCTTTAACCTCAAAACTCTTGGGGTGAAGGCCGACCTGATTGCAGCACTGGAGCCCCATGCCAGAGATGACTACCACAAGAGATGATTTGTAGGACTGCAGTGACACCTTAAGCTACAAAGACATTCCTTCAAAGGGTGAGGAGCCCTGACAGTTTGCTGTACTTTTCCAGGGTTTGATTGCAGATAACAGCCTTTCTGAGCAGGTAAATAACACAAATGCAGTGGCAACATAGGGACTCTGCTTTGTTGGTTGGAGGGATGTGCTCTGAGCTCAAAGCAGACTTCTTCCAGACCCCTATGCATCATCCTGGCAGAGACACTGCCTGTGCCAGTTCTCACCAGGTTGTGTCTTGGGTTGCTGTTCTGCTGTTTCAGAGAGGCCAGAGCCCTGAAAAATTCATCTGAGGTTCTAGGAGGAGGAAATCCAAACTTAATTTTGGTTTTCCTGACACAGGAGCCCTCTATTAGGCCTTGTAAACTTTTCCTGACATTACCACTTCATGAAAACTTTGATTTCAGCTGTTGACTAAAGCTTTAATCTCCCTCTACCTGCTAGGTCTGTCTCCTTTCCTTACTTAAAAAAAAACATTTTGGATTTTTCTTCAATGGCATCTTTCAAATGTCAGCACTTACTAGACTAACACAGAATGCAAAGGCTTTGGCAAACAGTCTTTTAAAGAGCTGGGGCATATAAATTTAGAGGCATGATATAATCTTGGAGGAATCCATCAGCCAGGGGAGCCTCTTGTGTGAAGTGCTTTGAAAACTAAGCACAATATAAGCAGAAGGAAAATTGCTTTTTCCCTTTTGAATTTTTATTCACTTACCAGCAATATTTACTAGTAGCAGGCAGAATCTATTTTTCATCTTCTGGGGAGACAGAAGAATTCTCATGCCACTCAGCTTGTCACCAAATTAAATCTGTCGACTGGCTGCCAGGTCACTGTGATATTTATGATACGCTTGTAATCCCTTTCGTTTGGGAGGCCTGTGGATGGAGAAGTGAGACACCTGACCATTGTTCACACATTGTAATAGGAGGAAGAACAGCACTTCTGAAATCCTGGGAAATTGCATCTCTCTCTGTCATTTGCTCCCTTTACATGAACAGACCCAAGCTGCAATCAGCTCTCACAGCTCCCTGGGCAGGTATCTTGCCATTGCCAACTTCATTGGTTAATTAGAGGGCAGGGAGCCTGCTGCAATCAGCAGGTAACCAGGCATTCACACAGCTCCGTGCTTCCAGCCTGGGGCTGTGCTGCCTGCTCTGCCCTCGGATTGCTCCTCTCTGCCAGGGTGGATGTCACCTCACCCTTCTGCTGCTTTGGGGATGAGCAGCCACCACTGCTAATTGCCCTCCACTGGGGCAAACTCCCAGCACACACTGAAGGAAAATTCTCCACGGCTGTTTGTCCAGAAAAAATGAAAAAAATCCTAGCTGATCTGGGAAAACTTGGAGTGAGAGGGATAGATGTTTTGGGTTGTGGCTGGTATTATCCATCCTCATTTGGTCAGCCTTGTTCCTCAGACAGCCAATTCCCTGGGACAGAGCTTAGTGATGTCCTACCCCAGGTGAGGCTATTCAAGGCCAGCTGTGAGCACAGCACTTGGGGAGTCTCTCTGTCCACCCCGTTTTGCTTCATGGAATCATAGAATCATTTTGGTTGGAAGGAACCTTTAAGGTCATTGAGTCAAACCATTACCCAGCACTGCCAGGTCACCACTAAACTGTGTCCCTCAGCACCACATTATACATCTTTTAAACCCCTCCAGGGATGGTGACTCCACCACTGCTCTGGGCAACCTGCTCCAGGGCTTGACAACCCTTTTGGGGTAGAAATTGTTCCTAGTATCAAGCCTAAACTTCCTCTGGCACAATTTGAACCCATTTCCTCTTACTGCTTGTACCTTGGGAGAAGAAACTAACTTCCACCTGGCTCCAGCCGCCTTTTGGGGAGTTGTAGAGAGCAACAAGATTTCCCCTGAACCTCCTTTTCTCCAGGCTAAATAACCCCAGTTGTTCCCTCAGTTCTCTCAGCCACTCCTCGTAAGACTTCTCTAGATCCTTCACCAGCTCAGTGTCCTTCTTTGGACAGAATCCAGCACCTCAATGTCCTTCTTGGAGTGAGGAACCCAAAACTCAAACTTCACCAAAGCTGAGTACAGGAGCATGATTCTTATCCTAGTCCTGCTGGCCACACTATTTTTGATTCTAGCCAGAATTCTGTTGGCCTTCTTGGCCACAGAGGCTCACTGCCCGCTCATATTCAGTCAGCTGTTGACCAGCACTCCAGCTCCTTTTCTGATGGGCAGATTTCCAGCCACTCTGCCCCAAGCCTGTAGAGTCACGTGGGTTTCTTGTTACCCAAGAGCAGATTATGGAACTTGGCCTTGTTCAAGCTCATCCCATTGGCCTCAGCCCATCGATCCAGATCATGTTACTACCATAAAAAGCTGCACCATCTCTTCAATATTCCACAGCAGCTGATTGGGATGAAGTTGGTGCTGCTCATGGGGCTTTGACTTACCCAGAGTGGTGCAATCCCTGTGGCCCTAAGGCAGACACTTGCCTTCCAGGTCTGCCCTTTCAGGGCTGCAAAGGGAGTGTGAAGGTGAAGGATGTACCACAACTTTCCTGCTTCATTTCCCCAAAACTTGGGTGTAGAAAGGGCTGTTTTGTAAATGGAGCTGCTGAGGAAAGGGCTGAACTTCCAAGGATGGATTTGGCTTCAAACTTCCCTGGTGAGACAGTCTCTAGGCTCAAGGGATGTTATTAATCACAGAGAGAAGTGTCCTTCATGCTAACCTGCCTGGCCACTTCCCAGAGCAGACTGCAAGGCTCTGTGGTTGTGCCTTGCATCCCATCACCTCCTGACTGCTCCTGAGTAGGACTGGAGCAGCCCCGTGCTGGACTGGCCTTGGAGCTCCCATGGAGCTACATCTCCAGGGCAGGATGAAGGGACTCAGAGAGCCTTCTTGTGATTACATCATGCCTGTGCTCTTCCCACTCACCAGTCTCCTAATTAGTATTCCTTTTGCACACTTAATTAGCACATTCCTGCCTGTAAGTTATGGGCTGCTTTCCTATATTTACACCCTCCTAAAACATCAAGGGAGAGGTCTATAAATTACATCTCATGAAAAACATTAACTGTGTGAATGCCTTCTAGGATTTATAGTGTTCAGCTTGCTACCAGCTCTGCTCAGAGCCTGCTCAGGCAAACACACACAGAGATTTGCAGGTACACACATTCTGCACCTATCCACACATCCAGGTGCCACAGCCATCACCCCCGAGCCAGGACTGCCCAGCCCACCCCTGCCCACATGGAGCATCACTATGTGGTCCTTTGAGGAGCAATTGTCCATCAGGTAACCCAATGTCTCCTCACCAGATTGCAGCCACTGCTGGGATGGGAGGCTGTAATGGCATTCTGCTGCCTGCATACCTCCTGGCAGAGATGTTAGTGCATGTAGAGTGCTGGGCTTACAGAGAATGTGGGCCTTATCTTAGCCCAGGCAGGACCTGCTGCCTCTCAGTCCCTGTTTGGCAGAAGAAAATTTTATGCTGGTGAGATGTACTGGTAAATTTGCCAGCCCTCCTGAGAGCCTAGCAGCATGCACCAGACCATAGCATTAGCAAAATGGGGTTTGAACGAGCTGGCACCATGATCCTGCACCCTTGGAGTTTTCTGTGTCTTCTTTCCAAGTTGAAGGGAAAAGAAGCATCTTGATGAGGAGCTCATTGCAGAGGTCCCACCTGTCTCAGTGTCATGCTCATGAACAGCCATGCCTCTTTGCATCTAGTATTGGACTAGAGTTTCAGTAGCTATCAATGTTCATACCCTCTGTATTTGTCTAACCTCTTTTGAAAGTCTCTGTACCTTCCCCAGCATCCTGTGGCCCTGAGTCTCACCAGTTGATCTGTTGTACCTAATTCTTTGTGGGGGTTTTTTAACACTACCATCTTGTTACTCTGTGACAGCCTCTACTCCATGTTGTAAAACACACCTAGAAACCATTCCCTATTTTTCAGTCGCAGTTTTAGAGGTTGATACCCCATTTTTTTATGCTGAGGTTGAGGAAACATTGGCACCGGTTGCCTAGAGGGGTGGTGGATGTCTCATCCCTGGAAATATTCAAGGCTAGGTTGGATGAGGCTCTGAGCAACCTGATCTAGTTGAAGATGTCCCTGCTCACAGTAGGGCCAGTGGACTAGCCATTCTATGATTCTGTGATATATCTCAGTCATCTTTTCCAAGCTAACATTTAACCTGCTCCAAGCAGTCTGCTCCATCTTGCAGTCTGCACTGGTGCCTTTTTATATACCTTTTCTGCTTCTGCTTTGGAGATATCTAACCAGAGCAAGACACAGTATTCAAAATACTCCATGTATGTACAGATTTTTTGAATGACGTCTTTTGCTTTGTTCTCTCTTTACTGTCCTTTTTTTGGCTACCTGCTGTACCAGGCTCAGTTTCTGCGTGCTCATAGAGAGCATATGGACTTAAAACATACCAAAACCTGTGGTCAAAGTCCCCTTGTCTGTCTGTCAGACTTCCTCCGTGGGAGAGTAGGAGTGAGTTCTTGTCTCTATTTCCAAGTTATAAATATTTCCCACTTTTATTAGCCATTTATGGAGGAGGCAGGCACACAGCAGAAGCTCAGGGTAATGGCAGAGGACTGAAGCTGAGAGTATAAATGGGTTAGGCACAGACAGATACTCTCCTGTTCTGACATTGCTCTGGGACATCACCAGGCTGCTCTTGTCTCTTCAGATTGCTCTGATGAGGACTGGTGATCAGTATGGTTTGATTGGTGGTTGGGACTAGGCATGATGTGCTGATCCAGACATCTGCAATTCAGATCACACAGAGAATCACACAGAATTATTAAGGTTGGAAATTATCCCTAAGGTCATCAAGTCCAACCATCTACCTATCACCACCATGCCACTAAACCATGGCCCTAAGCCTCCTCTTCTCCACACTAACCAACCCCAGTGCCCTCAGCCACTCCTCATCAGACTTGTGCTCCAGAGCCCTCCCTAGCCTCCTTGCCCTACTCTGGACATACTTCAATGCCTCTACATCCTTCTTGCACTGAGAGGCCCAAAACTGAACACAGTACTCTAGGTGTGGCCTCACCAGTGCTGAGTACAGGAGGGTGATCACTTCTCTGATCCTACTGGCCACACTAGTTTTGATCCAGACCAAGATGCTCTTAGCTTCCTTGGCCACCTGGGCACTCTGCTGGCCCATGTTCAGTCAACTATCAACTAGCACCCCCAGTTCCTTCTCTGCCAGGCACCAATCCAACCACTCTGCCCCAAGCCTATGGCATTGCATGGGGTTCTTGTGACCCAAGTGTAGGACCTGGCCCTTGGCCTTGGTGAAGCTCATCCCATTGTCCTCAGCCCATGGATCCAGCCTGTCCAGGTCCCTCTGCAGAGCCTCCCTACCCTCAAGTAGATCAACTTTCCCTCCTGGCTTGGTCTCTTCTGCAAAATTCTGAGGGTGCACTCAATCCCCTCATCCAGATCATTGACAAAGACATTTGAACAGAGCTGAGCCCAACACTGAGCCCTGGGGAACAGCACTGGTGACCTGCTGCCAACTAAAATGAACCCCATTGACTCTCCAGCCAGTTCCTCACCCAGTGAAGAGTAAACCTAAATCATGAGCTGCCATCCTTCCTCCAAAACGTGAGATCAGAAGTCCATAGATCTAAGAGAGATCTAATAGATCTTCAGCAGGTCTGAAGGTTGCGCTGCACCTTCCCCATCAACAGTCATCGTCACTGAGCCACAGGTTTCACTTTATGCATCAAGGTCCTGACCACAGCTGCGGCAGCTGGAAAGGTCCAGCTGGAGCAGGTAAAGGTCACCTTCCCTCTGTTTCCTGGAAGAGAGTCTGAGGTCACATTTCTTTTGCCCTCAGAGCTGCTGTGAGGGGATCACATGCAGCCTCTGTCCTGCTCTGCCTCCTGGGGACAGTCCTGTGTGTGTTGGCTGCTCAGCACAGCTTTTCATCCAAGCACCAGGCCCTACCTCTTTACTACTTTGCAGCAGAGGAGTCTGAAAGTGTTCCTGTGTCCCAGGTTTCCTGCAGGGATGACTGGAGACAAGCTGGAGGATGTGAGACATTTGGCACCTGTTCCCTCCGTTTACATGTAGCAAGCTCCAGCTATTGAACTCTCATTAACAATTAGAGTGCAGCCAAGACCTCAGCTAATGAGAAAAATATGTCACCCTGAAATCTGAGCTGGCTTGGTGCCTCCTGCTAAGCACTGAGCAGCTAAAGGCTGAGAGTGCTCTTCCTGTCTGCACTGCTGCCCAGCCTCATGTGCTGGCTGAGAAGATCCCGGCTGCTCCCTGAAGGATGGATTCGTCCACCATGCAAAGATACTGAACTTGGAGAAGAGACTCAGAGAGCTCAGGCTTTCAAGGCTCTTTGGAAAGGAGCATTGAAGCATCTCCAGAGCAGGACTCCTGGAGTCCTCCTCTGGGACTGGATCCATGTTGACCTGTTTGTCCCAAGGGTAGAGGTGGGCAGCACGGTGTGGTGTGTGCATAACCTCATATCCAGGTGATGCCTGGCTCTGCTGTGGTCCAAAATATGAAGGGTATGTGAGCTTCCCCAAGGGCTATGCAGGAGGAGAAAGTGGATCTAAAGAAAAGGGACCCTGGAAATGCCAGGGCACTGAGAAGCAGGTGTGGGCTTTTGTGGACCTCTACACTGTCCTTGGGGACCTCTCCTCTCCAGGATGTGTCAGAAGAGTAGTGCTAATCCAGGTTTTTCAGAGATGGTGTTTGGTTTACTGCTACTCCACATGGAAGCCTCATGGCCCTCAGGTGCAATCAGGTGCAGCCACAGTCCCCAGCTCTGTGAAGGGCACTTTGACAGCCCAGCACATATCAGAGGAAGTGACTAGTTGGCACTGGGCAGCTCATCCATGGTTACTGTAGGAGACACATTCAAGGTGTCTGAATCTAACATATCAGTCCGGCAGGGAGGAGTAGGCAGGACGAGATGTTAAGGAAGGGGAAGGACTCCTACCGAGTGGGTCCAGACAGTGCAAACACTGTGCCCCATCTGTGGGCCACGCTCAGCAGAAGTGAGCAGCACCTAGTTATGGAGTGAGGGATGCTCATGCCATCCTCAGTTACTTACTGTGTCATCCCAGGAAAAATGCAGCAATGCAGGCAATAATTCTTCACCTTTTACAGGAGGTTTTATATCCAGCTGGAATTTAAACATTGTTGCTTCTTACACTTTCTCATGATTGTTTTTTTTTTTAGTAATATGAAAAAATTGCTTGTTGTGAGGATTCCCCATGGACACCAGCAAACCTTCGCCCTGTGAGAAACCTGTCAGGAGGTTTGCTGTTGAGTTCTGCCTCCCAGTTCTCCAGCACCGGCATTTCTGCTGTTCTGCTGTTGTGCTGTGCCATGGCAGCTGTAGGCAGTCACTCTGCTTCTCTTTCCCACAGCTTGAGCCCTTACTTCCTGTGTTTCTTTCCATGTGTGTTTGGCTATGGAGGCCCAGGTCACATCCAGAATCATAGAATTATAGAGTGGTAGAATGTGCTGAGTTGGAAGGGACCCATGAGCACCACGGAGTCCAACTCCTGTCTGTCTGTCTGCCCAAAGTTACACCATGTGCCTGAGGATGCTGTCCAAATACTTCTGGAATTCTGTCAGGTTTGGCACCATGACTACTTCCCTGAGGAGCCTGTTTCAGTGCTCCACCACCCTCAGGGTGAAGAACCTTTTCCTGATATCCAACCTAACCCTCCCCTGGCACAGCTTCATGCTCTTCCCTCAGGTCCTATTGCTGGTCATCAGAGAGAAGAGATCAGCTCCTGCTCCTCCACTTCCCCTTGTGAGGATGTTACAGGCCATGATGTGGTCTCCCCTCAATCTCCTTTTCTCCAGGCTGAACAAACCAAGTGACTTAAGCTGTTCCTCATATGGCTTCCTCTCTAGACCCAAATGTAGACCCAGAGGGCTACACTGGATCTGTTACAGACCATGGAAGGAAGACAGTAACCCATCAGCCACTTTAAGAGGTGCAAAGAGAAACTTTGTGTTTCCACAGGGATTGTAGCCTCAAAGAGGTCTTGCATAACCAAGGGGGAACCATCACTTCCTGAATGCTTGGAGATGATGTCACATGGTCCTGGCAGGGCTGCAAGTTGCTGATGAATGAGAGTGCAAACACCAGGGCTGTGAATGAGGGCAGTTGAGGCAGATCTCCTGTTGACATCCTCAGGGAGAGGAGGTGAGGGAGAGGAGTCACTGGAGTCAATGGAGAAGAGCAGGGTGCCCAGTGGGGCAGGACTGTAGAAATCCTCTCCTTGGTGTGGTCAGCCAGAGTCCTAAGAGATGAGGCAGACGCCAACTTGCTTGATAGAACTCTTTTCTGGACCAGCTTATAGAAATAAAAACATGTGGTATTCATCAGTTCTGATTTTTGCTGTTCCATGGTGGCTTTCAGCTCATTTCTTTCAGTGCGGGCCAGAAGGGGCACAGACAGAAACACTTAGCACATGAGGCTAGACAAGAAAGACGAAGCTCCTGCAGAGGAGAAAAAGGATAAACAAAGCTGGGTAGAGGAGACAACATAGGTGAAAAAGTGAATGGAAATTTTAGCTTGTTTAAGAATAGTTTCGGTGTCCAGGGACTTACCCCCAAAGAAGGGAAATCTTGGAAAACATCTTGTATTTTGGCAAGAACAGTATCTGGAAATTAGAAAATCAATACATATAGAAAGGAAAAATGTTTGGGGATTGATATCAACTGAGAAGAATCCTAGAAAATAGACATAGGAAGTGCTAGACATGAGAAAAGCCCCTGTTTGGGCTTCATTTGCATGGTACTGCAGTAAGATCTGGGTGTCTGGTTCTTTTGAGCTCCTCTACAAAGCCCAGCCCAGCAGAAGACTCCACCTCCCCTGGCAGGCAAGGTATCGCTGAAGCTGGCTGAGATGGAAAACACTTGGATCATGGGATGTACTGTTTCAAGTGCACTCCTATGCACGACAGGGGTTTTGTTTGAACTTCATAGGGTGGACTCCAGATCTATTTCTACTTTTCCCAGCTTGTTTCTCATTTCCTGCCAGATCCTGTTCCTCTGGTGTAAGGGAGCAGTGACAGATTGCTGGAGTGCAGGCATGCACCGTGCAGCCTCTTACAGAAATGTATGCACAAGTGATCTCAGGCAGGCTGTCCCTACTGAGATCCTTGTAGTGGAAATTGTGCCATTGATTTTCTAGCATCCTATGATCAATGTTTATTTTCACATTTGCCAAATGTATATTCTCCTTTGTACAACGACCATGCACATCACCTGACCCTTTCCAGACAAGACACAGAGTCCTTCTGCACCTGTTTATCTGGAACGGGAGATGAAGAACACTCCATCCAGCTGAAAGGCAGAGGGAATGTAGACAGAGAGCATTTATTAATGGGCCTAGAATATGGCCAGTAACCAGAATCACAGAATCACAGAATCACCAAGGCTGGAAAAGACCCTCAGGATCATCAAGTCCAGCCTATGACCCAATAACACCACAACATCTAAACCATGCCACTCAGTGCCACATCCAATCTTCTCTTAAACACCTCCAGAGACGATGACTCCACCACCTCCCTGGGCAGCCTATTCCAGTGCACAACCACCCTCTGCATGAGGATGTGCTTCCTAATGTCCATTCTAAACCTCCCCTGCTGCAGCTTCAAGCCATGGCCTCTTGTCCTGTCACTAGCTGCCAAGGAGAAGAGCCCAACCCCTACCTGACTACAACTTCCTTTCAGGTCTCCTCCTCTCCAGGCTAAACAGTCCCAGCTCCCTCAGCCTTTCCTCATATGGCTTCCCCTCCAGCCCCTTCACCAGTTTTGT
>VWZO01000234.1:56675-222926 GCA_013396975.1 Bucco capensis | reverse complement strand
GCATGTTTAGTTTGGAGAAGAGGAGGGGAACTCATTGCCCTTCACAACTATCTGAAAGGAGGTTGTAAAGAGGTGGGTGTTGGCCTCTTCTCCTTAGTAACTAATGACAGAACCAGAGGGAATGGTCTTTAAGAAATGTGTGGACATGGTGCTGCAGGACATGCTCTAGTGGCAGGCATGGAGGGCAGGTTTTTTGTTGGTTTTTTGTTTGGTTGGTTTTGTGGGGTTTTTTTGGTTTGACTCGGTGATCTGAGAGGTCCTTTCCAACCATGAATATTCTGTGATTCTGTGACTCTGTGATACTATAGTTATCATTGGCCCACACCAGAAGAAGCTGTCCCTGTCTGCAGAGAAAAGGGATGTCAGTTCTCCCTCAGCCTCAGATGGAAGCAGGGTAATGACAATTTCATTAAACACTCTTCATTCTCTTGAACTCATGTAAGAATGGTATTACAGATGTATAAAATATATCCTACAATGGCTCATTTGTGAGATTCAAAACCCTTTTTTGAGAAAATAAAGGGCAGGGGAACTACAAGTCAGTCAGTTTCACCTTGGTCCCTGTGAAAATCTCTGACAGCAGGTTGAGAGAGGTGATCCTTAACCTTTACTCAGCCCTTGTGAAGCCACATCTGAAATACTGTGCCCAGTTCTGAGCTCCCCAGTACAATATATGGACTTGCAGGAGTAAGTCCAGAGAAGAGGCATGAAGATGATTAAGGGACTGGAGTAACTTTCATAAGGAGAGACTGAAAGAGCTGGGAGTATTCAGCCTGGAGGAGAAAAGATGCAAATGCCTAAGGGAAAGGTGCAAAGAAGACTCTTTTCAGTGATGTCCAGTAGCAGGTCCAGAGGCAATGGGTTCAAACTGAAACACAGGAGGTGCTATTTGAACATCAGGAAACACATTTTTACTGTGAGGATGACCAAGCACCAGCACCATATTTTGTCACTGCATTTTCCACTATGAGTGTTTTGTAATTTGAGGGCAAGGGTATATTTACAAGGAATCTTGTTTTGGGTAGAAAACACTTTCCTTTTGCTTTTTTCACATTAATGAAGTACTGATGAAGACTTCCCAGAAGAGTGCACTGAGTCATATACCTCATCCTCTTAGAAATAGTAGAACAGCTTCTGGAATATTATCTAAAAATGGTGCCAGCAAAATAAGCTTCTCATAACAGTTTTTTAGTTCTTCTAGGAATGCTAAAAAAACTGCTGTCACACTGAATTTTATTTGACATATGATGGCACTTTCAAGAAACAAATTAATTTTTCCAAACAGATGACAATCATATTTAATGAAAAAAAAAATCTTTACTGATGTCTAAAGATGACCTAGTGTATAAAATATCAACAGTGGCTCACATTGTTATCCATAGAACAATTTATGAACTGTAAGACACGAATAAGTTAATCATTTCTCTGTTGTCTCAGTAATTAGGTGTTGAATGAATTGTGCAAGTGAATTTATTCTACTGAAATCACATCATATGTTTGTATGGAAAAGACTGAAAGTCTACTTTTGAAGCCAAAAAGGAATTAACAATGCACTGTGGCCTCCATCCAACTTAGCGTGCAAAATAAATAATCACAGCACACTTTAAAGTATGAAGCCATCGGTGCAGTACAGTTACCTCTGGACTTGCTGCTGATATTGTTTTCTCCTTGCATGCTAATTATCATAGAATCGTAGAATCATAGAATGGTTTGGGTTGGAAAGGACCTCTGGAGGTCATCTAGTCCAACCCCCCTGCACTGGGCAGGGACATCCCCAACTAGATCAGGTTGCCCAGAGCCCTGTCAAGCCTCACCTTGAATGCCTCCAGGGATGGGGCCTCAACCACCTCCCTGGGCAACCTGTTCCAGTATTCCACCATCCTTGTGGTGAGGAACTTCTTTCTAATGTCCAGTTTAAATCTACTCCTCTCCAATTTAAAACCATTGCCCTCTCCAGCCTTCTTGTAAGTTCCTTTTAGGTACTGGAAGTAGGTCCCCCTGAAGCCTTCTCTTCTCCAAGCTGAACAATCCCAGCTCCTTCAGCCTGTCCTCATAGGAGAGGNCTGCACTTGGTCTTGTTGAAGCTCATGAGGTTCACCTGGGCCCACCTCTCCAGCTTGTCCAGGTCCCTCTGGATGACATCTTACCCCTCCAACTAACCAACAGCACCCCATAGCTTTTATTATTTATCTAGGTCTGNGGAGCCCTCCCTGGATCTTCGTTCACGAAGCCTAGCCACGACGATGAAACATGAACACAATACACACACACAGAGACAAGTAGATATAAGCTAAAGTCAAATGGTACAGACTGAACCAATTTAAGAAATTAACAGTAAGAAAAGGAGTACAAAGAATATTTCGGACGTAGAACTGGTAAAATGACATTAACAGAAATAGGAAGGTATAATGAGTCAGTAGAAGCACAATGAACAGATTACAGAGTTAAAGACCAGAAGAATTTAACAAATAATATAGTAGCCCAGATTCCTAAACAAGTCAATTATTTCTGTTATAATCTGCATAGCTTGCATTTTTGGCTTGTACAGAGGAGTCTACACAGCGTAAATAGCTGGTTTTTTAAAGCCAAGGCAGTTTAATCACAATACAGCAATGGCATTACACATTTTCCTCAGTAGTTTTCATCTAATTATCCACTTATCCATAATACCTTGTGTTCACTTTTAACACTATTATTTATCTCCCATATTACCTTCAGCATTTCACTAGTGATATTTGTAGCTACCAAAATCAGTACATATATACGGCAGCACAGGATTTACATTTACAATGGGTTTCATTTTACTTGATAAAAAGAAATTGACCTATAGCTTATTTGTCACATTATAGAAATACATTATTTTTAATTTTCTAGCTCATTTTTAAAAAGAAAACAAAAACTTTTAAATTACTTTGTATAAAATCTAAATATATACAATTACAATATACTGGATCATGATCTACATTCGAAGTGAAGCTTGCACCTCTAAAAACAGTTCTATTAACTTAAGTAAAATACAGAACAAATGCATATTTTAATTTCTAGGAATATATCGATTGCTCATCCATATGCAGTGAAAAGTTTATGCAAACTATTTTTAATTAGGAGTGACCAAGAATCACATTTTGGCTTTCCTATGTAACATTCATCTTATATGATAATATTTCACTTTTCCAGCTGAATAACTAAAAAAATATAGGCAGTAACTAATATAGCCATTATAGCAGTAGTACACTTATCTATGCAAAGAACACCAGTATGAGCTAAACTTGATTTGCAAAAATGTCTGCATGATCTGACCACTTTACAGCCTTGTGAAAAGCAGCTGTTCAGCTAGGAGTGAGTGGTAGATTAGTCAAAACTCACCCCTTGTCTGAGAGTTGTGACTTTTTCATCCACCTGTGAGAAGATGTGAACTCCAGTGAATAAGTGCCACACTTGTGTTAAGTTTTGAACAGATGGTGGAAGACCATCAATTTTTGTTCCTCTAGATTGAGATCTGCTTTAACAAGCTGTGTCATGGACCATGTGGAAGTGACCAAAAATCTTCCACCTCAAATCTTGTGGAGCTCAGAGATCTGGCTGACTCCCTATCCCCAGGCCAACACCTCTGCTGCATACTGAATGACTCTCTCATGATCCCCTACAAAATGAAACACAGGGATGTGAATGTGGAAAGAACCACTCCAGTAACCTCTTCAACCTGGACAGTCCAAAGGCCACCAGTATACAGTTCATGGAGCAGTTAGCCTCTCAATGCAGGCAAAGACACAACTCTTACAACTAATGCTGATGACCAAATGGAAGAAAGGGAGAATGCATCTACCAAAGAGGTCACCATCTTGTTCTGGACACATTATGAGGTGATTAGACACGAACTGAAATCCTAAGTATGTGTTCCTGTATCTCTGTGCCCAAGTATACACTTTCAGTAGGCTATCTTAGCTCAGATATGTGTTGTGGGAAGACCAGAGACGAGAACTGGCTGGTGTTAACTAATACTATTTTTTTTTCATATTTATCAAATGCTTCCATAATATTCCATAACATTTAACTCAAGATTAGTTTTAAAGCATTCACTTTTCTCAAAAAGATAAATCTCACTTATCATCAGGCAAGCAGGAGTGAGATGTACAGCTTTATATCAGCTGAGAATCTGGCCCAGAAAGAGCATCCAAAACTAGAAGTGACTCTTCTGGCACACCATTTTCCCTAGCTGTCCATAATACTTTATTCTCTATACTGTTATGTCATATATAGACAGGCACAGATGCACACACATGAACAACCGTGTGGATAAATTTCTGATGCATTATCTCACACCTTTCCTTTTGGCCCAAAGCACTGCTAGGAACAGTTCCAATGTGCTTTCAGGAAGCATATTGGAATAACTTGAAGAACATTTCTTCTGTTTCTACTAATAAAGGAAAAGATTCAAGTCATATCTGTAATGCTGTATTTCGGAACAAGGTGTGCTTATTCTACCAAGGATATGCCAATAATTCAAGGTAATCAGCAAGGTACATTACAGAGGAAACTCTGAACCAACAAGCTGTACAAACAAAATAGCAATCAGAAGATTTAATGCATTTCTGATGTACATTTAAGGCATTGACACTGGGCCACAGATGTACATGTGTTGTGTTTTATCTTGTTGAGATATGGCCTGTGAGAACCTATTATAGCACATCATCACCCACAACTACTAGGCCCAGCAAAGGAAAAATTCCATCACACATTACTCCGTCAGATATATTAGAGAAACAAATTGTACTTGGAATTGAAAAGTCACAAGCTTATTCTGTCTTAATAAATTCCTGCCAAAAGGCTAAGTGTAAAACTAGAAATACTTCCCAAATGTTGTTACTGTATTATCATCTCTGACATCTCAAGGGCTGCTCAGCGGATCATCTAGATATCATTTCAGAGTTCTCACAGTAAATCTACTTTTTTTAACCTGTGCTTGGCTTTATGTAGCCGTTTTGATGTTGCTACACTCAAAATTTAAGATCCCCTTTACCGAAAGGCAAAGGCTGTTTTATAACAAGAGCTCCAGCACCTTGGTGATCTGATGATACTATACACTTTTCAAAATCATAGATACACCTTCAAATATTACTTCAACTTTTCCAAAGACATAACCTGAAATCCCGTGATGCATCTGAAGAATCTTAATAGATCTCATTCTGTCCCTACACTGCCATCTTTCTATTCTAGTTAATGCATTACATTTTCATCATTTTTTATTGTTATCGATACTTGCAAATACTCAAGTGTTTTCTCTCACACACCTTGTAACTCTTTCCTATATCATTGTAGTATATAGGAATACTGTCAAGTTTTCTGCTATCTTCTCTCATATTTTTAATTCTCTACCTCTCAACATTTACCTTTAGAATAAATACATGAGGAATTCATAATATACAGGTATAAGGATGACAATGTGCTAAATAAAATGTTAGGAAAAGCACCTTTTTTGAAGTTATTACCAAAAAAGCAGTCTTTCTTGTCAACCAGCAAAACTAATTTCTGCTTCAACTAAAGAGACAAAAAGAGAAAAATGGAGAGGGTCTGCCTATGCCATTCGTTTAATTACTCGCTTTCATTCTGAGCTTCTGCTTCTTTGACAGGCCTGACTTCATATGTGCTAGATATTTCCTGGGATGGAGTGATGAGGTCCTTACCAAGGCACAACTCAGGCCTGGCTGAAACACTTGTCTAGAGGAATGCCTCAGGGCATTCCATGCTGAGGGTTATAAACAGTACAACCCCAAATTAAAAATCAAAACCAGCCTTTGTTAAGATGGGAGCTGGTATGATCACGTTGCAAAACAGACATGTTGTGAGCTGCATGAGAGCCCTACATATGTAGATACAAAGGTCTATGAAACAGGGGATCACTGAGAAGTTATGCAATGCAGTTCAGTCAAAACGCTGCTGGAGGAACTGGCCATGAGCTGTCATCCCTCCTAACTCAATATACCATGGAAATGTAACATCTCTCTGGAGCAAGTCACAAAGGTAATATGGGGGTAGCCAAACAGCAGAAGTAACCTCTGCTAAATCTGACAGGGATCATGAAGCAAAAGCTGCACCTGATGATGCGACTAGGTTATAAATTAAATAGATGTGGATTTACTTTAAGAGTTTCTAAATTGTTCCAACTCATATGTGAACACTGTTTAGCCACTCCTACTACCTGGAAAGCAACCTATAGCAGGAGCAGTGGACAATAAGATAAATCTTCCAACTACTATCTTTGGTTCAGCAAAAAAATAGTTGACTTCTTCAATCAGCACCTTCCTTCTCTACGGGTGACACGTAGAAAGCAGTGTTGAGACCAGTATAGGGTATCTATAGAGATAAATGATACATTAATGGATTTAAGGTTGTGGGCCTCGATGTTACCAGTTTATAAACACAAGCAAAGGCATTCCAGATCAGGACATTGTCAGCAGTCATCAGTACAGCATGGTGTAATGGAAAGTGGACTGACCTAGTAATAAAAAAGCATAAATTCAATGTTATGTTTAAATATGAAACAGGAGATTATATATCCCTTTTAAGTAAAGTTTTCCCTTAGGAAACGTAGTTGTGAACTCTAATTATCTATGAATATGCTTACTTTTTAATGTTTAATACTTTTTTTAAAAAAATTCAGGTTCTCAGTGGGATTTAAAAATAATCAATCATTTGCATTTTCACAAGAAAAAAATGTGTTACCTTTTGGTCCAAGTAGCACTACCATGTTGTTCTTATATTAGGAAAAAGGGTAAACAGCAATAGTTACCCTGCTTTTTCTTGGTAATCATACAATCATAGAATCATAGATTGGCCAGGTTGGAAGGGACCCTAAAGATCATCTAGTTCCAACCTCCCCACGCTGAACAGGGATGCCAATCACTAGACCAGGTCACCCAGGGCCGCATCCAGCCTGGCCTTGAACACTGCCAGGGATGTATGCGTTATGATTCTTCTTCTGTACTTCCTTCCTAAAATGTCCCAGCAATTTTTTATATGAAAATGTAGGCAGTTTTGGATTTATACAGTGTCATTGCCTCACAAGTGATGCTACATGACTTAACTTTTCCACCAGTCATTCATCTTCATCTTTGTCCATGCCCTCATGTATTAATGTATTTTGGAGGTGAGGCATTAGTAGGCTACTGTGAGTACTCCGGGCAACCAGGATGGCTTATCCACTGTCTTGCTTATTTGGGGGATGTCTTTCCTCCTTTTTGCCTCATAAGTTTTTCCAAGAGTTAAAGTCAACATGGCGACTGCTGAGCTTTATATGAGTTCACACACACCATTTCAAAAGAGCTTCAAGCCTCTCCCAGTATGTCTGCTTAACATGTCAGTCTGCAGTGATCAAAAATTTCTGTCTTTGTTTCGGTGTTTTGCAAAATCAGAACAGCAGATTGCTGATGGCTGTGTGCAAGCTCCGCCACACTATGGTTTTACATCAGCAATCAACAGGTAGCCTAGCCAACCACAGATCTTGAAATAATCAAGTAGCAGCTTGTCATTTCAGCTGTGATGAAAGTCAACAACTGTGGAGTGAGATATGAAAGTGCACTGCAAAGAGTGTTGATCTTGTTTTTCTGGCATCCGAATAAGACAAAGACGACAACTGGGTTTCACAGTTGTGCATCAGTGCCTCGTAGTTTAAAACTTGTTAATGTTACCAGGCTCTAGTAAATGAATAAAAAGAAAATTGAACATTAAGTGGTGTGATAAAAGGTATAAACAAGATATCCAGATACCAGGAGCTTTCTACATATGAATGTATCAGCCTTATAAGCAACAAGCTTACAATGTACACCTGCAGACCCCACTAAATTGTTCAGATTGCACACTTTACTGTAGGTCAAGGCTGTTAATCACCAGAACGCCCCAGGGCAGCCACATACAGCCTTATTTATGGGCAAATCAAGAAACTGAAATACTGAACCGTGCCTGATTAGCTGCACTAATATGCTACTTGTGGCTAATTTCTGAGCTGCTTAATTCGCAGGTGTTTGCCCCAGCCAATAAATCATGCTTTCTACCTCCTCTTTGTACTCATGGACCTGCCATGCATATGTGGAGCCTGTTTAAGTGACAAGCAGGAAATAATTGATGGTGCATTAAATCACTCTAGTGTTTAGTGAATTGGCTCCTCTTTGAAACAAGCCTTGCTACGTTCCCACTCCCAGGCTCATTTCAGATGTTATTGTAACCCAAGTCTTCTGCGCCACTGCTTGCAACCTTTCAAAGGTACAATGTGTACATTTCCTCATTTTTATTTGTTTTACTTGTAGAGCACACTATTTGCATAAGACATTGCTATTAAATTTTCCACAACGGCTAGTCGCCAATGCAATGAAGCAGAACAAAATTCTACTGACTGAGATGTTGGAAGGAAACATAACTAGAAGTCCTAGCAGTTCCAACCCCGCAGTTTACCTTTAATTATTCTTAAATGAAGTTGGCAGTATACAGGGGTTCACAATCAAATTTTGTATTGGTCATCACTAACTTGCTCCCTCTAACTTTTTTCCTTCAGATGAGAGAAAAGAATCTGAAATTTGAACTTGTGGAAACAACCAACTCCTAAATCACATGAAGTCAAAACTAGGCAGATTCTTGTTCTTTCCTGTATCTTGACACAAAACCAGAGACAAGCTTCACAATTTCCAAACTTCAACTAAAAATGCTTTCAAGGGTATACTGGGAGACCTGAAACTAGGGAAGATACTAATATTTTCATCGGTCTTTTTATTAATCTCATATCAACATGTGAAGCAATTTTCATATTGGGAGCATCTCTGGTCTTCTACTTGCATTGTAGATGAGATGATAGTTCCTAAGGGATTTCTGGATGAGTCACAGAAATCTTTTTTATATGGCTTACAGAGAATGCTCTTTGGAGTGAAAAATAAGAGACAAGGCCTAACCACTTCTTTCTACTTTAAGGAGTCTATTACCATTGTCCATGATAAAATTCCTTTGCCATTATTCTGCAGTCTAAATCAAGTAATCTCAAAGTAAAGGATTTTAGCAAATAATTAATGATTCTGGGCGTTTAACAGTTTTAATAGAGACTGAGACCTTTTGTGGAGATCAGACAGAAATTGAAACTAATAGTTAATGAGGAAGTGTGCTATTAGTGTATCATGCAGAAAGATTATTGGTGCCCTGTGAACCACAATATTGCCAACAGTTTTGTGGTGAGAGTTAAAAGTGGGATTTCTGGAGATATTTTTTGTGGGGATACTTAAAATTTATTGTATGAACTTAGCAGAGTGTTATATTGTTTGAGGTGCATTTACCCAAGACTTTTTTTCCTGCTGCAGCTAAGATCAGCAGAAAAAAATCCAGCTCTCCAGAAAGAAGGCAGCTACTTAAAAGTGAATGAAAAGGAACAGCAAAAAGGATAAAATGTCTAAAAGTGGTGCAAGAAGTTTTTAAAGAGAGTGTATTGGAGATTCACAGTAACAACGAATCACCTCCATCATCAAAAAATATGTCTCATATGTTCCATAGGAAACCATATGGCTGAGGAAAAAAGTGAAGGAGGCGATAGAAAATCGGAGGGGGGGGGAAGGAAATTATCCATCTTAGTCATATTCAACTGGAAAAGTTTATAACGAGCATAAACTCAGATGAATTACAAGGCATACAAAAAGAATTTTGGGAATAATTTCCTTAAAGCATCAAAAAAAGAAAAAAAAAAGAAAAAATTTATAACAAAACAAGAAACTCTTTTGTGTTTTTTCGAAGCGTGATATGTAATCTATGAAGTAAACAGAAGGTCAAAGTTTATAAAGAGAACTTAGATGCCGTGTAGGAGCCACTGGTGAAGATGCAATACTGAGGTACTGAGGTACACAGACATTTAACCTGACCTAGTATTGTAATTTTATATTCTTATAAAATAAAATTTCTGCTGTCAGGCTGTTCTCTCTTATCTGCTTTCCTTGAATGCCAAGAGAGGATTTGTTAGTTTCTGGTAGAGCTGTAAAGTCATGTTTTGCCATAGACTTGCAAAAGAGTTGGTTTATGATCTGGATTATGAGACATTTTAAATACATTTGTAAATTTTAGGTCCAGAAAGAGCCATTATGTTTGCCCAAAGTAATTTCCTTTACTATCCAGTTATATTTTTTCCTGACTAGTTTCTGCTTTGGGAGGAATTATTTTTTTTTCCATTTAAAAGGAGCTTGTTTAGATTTAGAAACCAGTAATTTAACATGGAAAACATGTTTGTAATTTAGCATTATTTTGCAATTTTTTTAACGGTAATTCAATTACAAAAATAAGAATTATGTTTGAGACACTGTTACAGTTTATCTCAAACACCTTGATTTAAAGGAGATTATGAACACAAATATGCAACAAATAAAGGTAAATCGTTATAGAGTGAGATTTTCAATGCTCTTCTGCATTAAATTATCTTAAACCATCTAGCTGTACTCAGTACAGAGAAGCATAAATTTCAGTATAAGGGCATGACATTTTTCATTATTGTTTAACTGACTATTTTATTTTGGGTTTGATGCCTAGTTTGCTAAGATGCCTACTAGAGAAAAATACAATGCATGTATGTCAATTAATGTCACTTCAGTATAATAAAGTATGATTTTTTGACTCAGAAGAGTTTTTCTTGGAAGTGAATGTTTAAGGCAGGCACAGTCTGAAAATCACTTGGGGTCTCCTGTGGCCCCTGGTGCCATAACTGTGCCGACAGCAGAGGGAGCATTAAACTCATTGCCCACAGGAAAGTGTGGGGAGTGATACCCATGTTCCTATAATCCTTGTATGGGTAGGATGTGCTCATTAGCCTTCTGGCAGTCATCCTAGAAGAAGGACAACTCTGATTCCAAACCTGGGCAGATGGAGCTCGTTTAGCCCTGTAAGGCCTTCCATCTAAGAGGTTAAACCTCCGTCCTAATAAGGACTTTGCTGCAAGCGTCCAAGCTCGCTAGGCCCTGGCAGATGAACCTTAGGACTAAAGGGTGGGTCCAGCTCTGCGCATGCTGTGTCTCACCTAAAAAAATATCCATTGCGCATGCTCGAGGGTGCTATCTGCTATCCTCTTTTTATCAGTGCGCTTTAAAAGGCACTGATGAGGAGCGTGGGTGGAGCCCTCCCTGGATCTTCGTTCGCGAAGCCTAGCCACGATGAATGTTTAAGGTCAGGGGGTTTTTTCTTAGACTTCTCATTTGCTTTCTGCATTATGTTAATATTTCACAACCTTCTATTTCAATATTCTTAGTGTGTTTTCTTGAGCACTGTTGAATTGAATTATATTTTTTGAATAAACTAGAGCAATAAATTTAAGCTTGATGATATAGAATCATAGAATTGTGGAATCATTATGGTTGGAAAAGACGTCTAAGGTCATGAAGTCGAAGCATCCACCCAACGCTACCATGCTCACCACTAAACCATGTTGCCCAGTACCACATCTGAACATTTTTTGAACACTTCCATGAACAGTGATTCCACCACCTCCCTGAGTAGCCTGTTGCAATGCTTGATAACGCTCTTGGTGAAGAAGTTCTTCCTTATATCCAATCTGAATCTCCCCTAACACAACTTGAGGCCATTTCCCCTTGTCCTATCATTCATTACCTGGAAGAAGAGACCAAGTCCCACCTTACTACCACCTCCTTTCAGGCAGTTGTAGAGAGCAAGAAGGTCTCCCTTAAGCCTCCTCTTCTCCAGACTAAATAACCCCAGTTCCCTCAGCCACTTGTGCTCTAGACCCTTCAGCAACTTTGTTGCCCTTCTCTGGACATGCTCCAGCAACTCAAAGGCCTTCTTGTAGTGAGAGGCCCCAAACTGAACACAATACTTGAGATGTGGCCTCATCAGTGCCAAGTAGAGGGGGGCAATCACCTCCTCAGTCCTTCTGGACACACTATGTAACAAATAAATAATAATATGACTGAAGTGGAGAGGCAAGGAGTAAACAAAATTGTACAGAGCTTCAGTTCTTCATGTATAACCTACTGGAGGAGTTTACAGGAATAACTTACTTTTTGGTCAGCAGATGTCCATAGAAAGCTCCAGCAGAATTCCATGGGAACAAGAGAGAAAAAAAGACATATACATATACAGAGGGTAGTGGTTAATGGCTCAAAGTCCAGCTGGAGATCAGTAACAAGTGGTGTCCCTCAGGGCTCTGTACTGGGGCCTATACTGTTTAATATTTTTATAAATGATATCGACAGCAGCATTGAGTGCACCATCAGCAAGTTTGCAGATGACACCAAGCTATGGGGTGCTGTTGATAAGTTGGAGGGGCAAGATGTCATCCAGAAGGACCTAGACAAGCTGGAGAGGTGGGCCCAGGTGAACCTCATGAGCTTCAACAAGACCAAGTGCAGGGTCCTACACCTGGGTCAGAACAATCCCCACTATCAATACAGGCTAGGGGATGAGATGATGGAGAGCAGCCCTGCAGAAAAGGACTTGGGAGTGCTGGTGGACAAGAAGCTCGACATGAGCAAACAGTGCACACTGGCAGCCCAGAAGGCTAATCGCATCCTGGGCTGCATCAAAAGAAGCGTGGCCAGCAGATCCAGAGAGGTGATTTTGCCACTTTACTCTGCTCTGGTGAGACCTCATCTGGAATACTGTGTCCAGTTCTGGAGCCCTCAATACAGAAAGGACATGGATCTGATGGAGCAGGTCCAGAGGAGGGCCACAAAAATGATCAGGGGGCTGGAACACCTCTCCTATGAGGACAGGCTGAAGGAGCTGGGATTGTTCAGCCTGGAGAAGAGAAGACTTCGGGGGGACCTAATAGTGACTTTCCAGTACTTAAAGGGAACTTATAAGAAGGCTGCAGAGGGCCTGTTTGCAAAGGCCTGCAGTGAAAGGACAAGGGGCAATGGTTTTAAACTGGAGAGGAGGAGATTTAAATTGGACATTAGGAAGAAGTTCCTCACCACAAGGGTGGTGGAACACTGGAACAGGTTGCCCAGGGAGGTGGTTGAGGCCCCATCCCTGGAGGCATTCAAGGTGAGGCTTGACAGGACTCTGGGCAACCTGATCTAGTTGGGGATGTCCCTGCCCAGTGCAGGGGGGTTGAACTAGATGACCTCCAGAGGTCCCTTCCAACCCTAACCATTCTATGATTCTATGATTCTATGATTGTCAGTATTTCTAATCTGACTTCATATTCCAAATATTTAGATTTTTTTTTTGTGCCAATCAATAAATCATGAAGTTTAATGATCAGTTCTGTGTCTTTTTTAGGTCCAGGACCTTGTAAACCTGATGAATTGAAGATGAGAATTGTTTTCTGAAAACCAAGCTTTCAAATTATTTTGTTGTATGTTCCTGTAATTTTTATGATGTTTCAAAGAAAATTTCTGAAATATTCATTGGAATTTTCATATAAGGCTTGGATCAGGATAATGAGATAATTTCAGTTATTTTTGTTTGTATTTTTCTCTTCTTTTCCCAGCCACCCTGTTTAATAAAATAAAGAAACCTTTGCCTCACTCATTTTAACTTCAGGTTTAACAGACACATGGCAAACTTACACAAAATCTTCACTGAGGATTTTCAGACCAATTGGTCACACCTCAGTAAGAGTTGGAACTTCAGTCCAAAATCTCTGCTTCTTCAGAAAAATCATCATCAAATAAAGGGAAATGTATTTTGAAATTTCTTTAGACTCTTGATTTTTATATTTTCTTTTTACCAGCATATTTTTCCAAATCCAGACTTCAGTGAATTCAACAAGGAGATCCCTCTTAACTTTCAAGGGCTACAAAACAGTGTTAGGCTGCTACAGATAATCTTAAAAGTGTAAGATGCAACTACAACAAGCTTCTGTTTAATGCAGTCTTGGAGAGGTTTATTAAGATAAGGAGTAACACTGGCTTATAGTCACTATTCGAGTATACACTAGCCACATCCTGATAAGAGCTGTCTGAAATTTCACTGCTTTTCTCAAAGTGATGTGATAAGGAGAGAGTTAAAATTTATTGAGTTACATTAATTGCTCTTCTCCATATTCATGATGCTCTCTGACTGTTTTACAAAGTGAAACTATCCCATGTTATTTTCATGCTTTAAATTATTTCTAATTTTCGAGAATCACTCTGGGAATACACTCTAAAGAGATTTGCGCTAGAAATAACAAAGAGATATTTGCAATTTAACCCAACATTAACAAAGCTTTTTACTATTACTGAATTTGTCTATTGTTTGCTTCATCGGTCTTGAATTATTTTCTCAGCTGAAAATCCACTCTGTATTTCATCACATTTTGGATCAACACCAAAGAAATAATGTATGACAATTCAAAAAAGGAAAAAGTAAATGTATAATGCAACTTATAGCACTGTGTAATTGTCATACTGCTGAAATGTAAGCATTGGAGAGGGACATGGGAATGTCAAGAAATGTGGATTCCATATTTAAGAGTTAAAGGTGTGCCAGCCTTTACTGCCAGAACACACTTTCAGGAGGGAGCAATGAAAGTTTATATTACAAAGGTCACTCACAGAAGAAGAATGTCACAAAGTTAAGTACATCCAGGGAAGATCAGATAATAGGGAATATCTTCTTCAAAGCTAAAATGATAGATTGCAAGAATGGTAAAATAGAGCACATGGCAGGTAGAAAGGGAAATCAAGACAAGAAAAAAAAATAAAATAGAAGGGTAATACAATATAAGTGAAGCTGTAGAAATCATAAAAGAAATGCTTGGAAACAAGAGTGAAACTTATTGAATAAAATAAAATTTATTCAGAGCATTCAGATAGCAAGGTTCAGAAAAATAACCAGCAGAGTGGTATCTTAGCTGATTGCAAGATGCTTGACGAATACATTTTAAAAAATTGTCATGTGTTTTCATACAACACCATATGAATAATTTAACAGCAATGCCAAGATTTATGAAAAGAGTATTATCAGTGAAATGTTAATGCCTGAGACAAGAAATTGTGGGGGTTTAGGGTGAATATACAGTTCTAATTCATAAAAACTTACAGAATTTAATTAAAATGGACTTGTAAGTTCGAACAAGATCTTTCTGGATTTCTACAGTATAAAGAAAGATGAAAGTTTGATGATATTTGGGAATTCTGTCCTAGTTATCATTTAATAAAATCTTTTCCAAACATAGTATGTATAATGCTGTCAAAGCAATATTTATACAGAATAACAAGCCTAATTCTTTTTCATTTAATATTTTGCTTCCTTTGATGAGCTCCTCATAAAGTGATCTTTTATACCAAACAAGAAATTTTATGATGTCATTAAAATGCTACAGACACAATTATGTAATGTTAGTCATTTTGCCCTTGGAAAACCTATAAGGAAGAGCACGTACAGGCAGATTGATTTGATCACTTGCATACCTGGCCACAACATGAGAAAAACACAGTGTTTCAGTTTCCAGTGGTCAGCATCTCAGAAAAGAAACCCACCTATATTCACCATCTTAGGCTTTCCTATGACACCTAAAAAAGCTGATGAACAAGCACATCAAGAGGATTCCATCACTTTACCTGCAGAATTGTTGGAACGACTGTTCCTTGCAGTCATGGGAAACTGTTTGAGAAATCTCTTGAGAGGACATGAGTGGGTAGGTCACAAAAATACAAAAAATGTCTGTTTTAAACTTAGGAAACCATAACCATTTTCTGCCTTTATCTGCCTTAAGTGGCTACTGCTGGGAGAAGATGCTACGCTGAATTTCCATGGACAATCTGATCATTGGGCCTAATCAAGTGACGTTGAAATTAAGAATGGTAAGTATAATCATTCTCAAAAGAACACTTCATATGCAGCAATATAGTTTTAAGTAAAATGAAACACACACTGAGACTCATCATAAAGTTTGGTCATGGTCTGGACCATGGGATATCTACAGTTACAGATATACAAACCTTGTACAAATCAAAAAAATACATGCTGAGTCCCAAATGTTTGAAGATGATGGGGTCAGCCCATTAACAACTGACCAAAAATATCTGAGAACAGATTTTTCAATTGGACCTCTCTTGAGGTCAGACTGACAGGAGAGCAAGAAAAAGCATAGAGAGAAAAACCATCCATGAATCCATGGTACGGCCTCCAGGAATCTTCAACTAGAAACAACACATATTTAAAATTTTGTTCCTTCTAGATTGGAACCCACACTACGCTGTGTACTCTGCAGAAACAACGGTGCAGTAGCAGGGGCTAGACATGCATAGGACTTCAATTTCATAAAGGTCTGTCAACTCTAAATCGGGCGAAATCTCATTCTGTTATTCTTGCTTGTCCATCTAAGACATTTTATGAGATTGAGTTTTACCTCAAGATATGCCTTAAGCAAGCTCACTTAACCAAGAGAAGATGACCTGAGTTTTAACACTGAAGTATTGACTTTTGCTATTTATCTTTGCAATGCATTTTTAAGGTCAGACATAGTCTGAAAATCACTCGAGGTCTTCTGTGGCCCCTGGTGCGGTAACTGTGCCGACAGCAGAGGGAGCATTAAACTCATTGCCCACAGGAAAGTGTGGGGAGTGATACCCATGTTCCTATAATCCTTATATGGGTAGGATGAACTCATTAGCCTTCTGGCAGTCATCCTAGGAGAGGGACAACTCTGATTCCAAACCCAGGCAGATGGAGCTCGTTTAGCCCTGTAAGGCCTTCCATCTAAGAGGTTAAACCTCCATCCTAAGGACTTCGCTGCAAGCGTCCAAGCTTGCTAGGCCCTGGCAGATGAACCTTAGGACTAAAGGATGAGTCCACCTCTGTGCATGCTGTGTCTCACCTAAAAACAATCCATTGCACAGGCTCGAGGGTGCTATCCACTAGCCTCTTTCTATCAGCACGCTTGTAAAAGGCGCTGATGAGGAGCANATCCCTGGAGGCATTCAAGGTGAGGCTTGACAGGACTCTGAGCAGCCTGATCTAGTTGGGGATGTCCCTGCCCACTGCGGGAGGGTTGGACTAGATGACCTCCAGAGGTTTCATTCTATGAGTCTATGATTCTATTAACACACATCTTTTGCTGAAAGGAAAAAAGCTCATTCCTGTCATGTAAAAACAGCTATAGGTACATCTCTGTTTCTCTAAGCTAAATAATATCATTTCAATCAACCTTTCTCATTACTAATTTGATCTCACTCTTTCTAAAATAATGGTATTAACAAACTGAACATGGAACATCAGCTGGGGCCATTCCAACACTGAGTAGTGTAAAAGCGTTGTCAAATATTTTTAAGGGCTCAAGGTGGTGATTTTGTTTTTGCAACACTATTGGCATTGTTGACTCAGTCTGGGGTCCATTACAAACTCCTAGATCCTTTTCTTCCTCCTGCCTAATCAGCTTGTATTTGCTCTTGCAACTGTTTAGTCTTATCTAAGCATGGTGTTTGCTGAATCAGTATCTTTATCTTTTCAATTTGTTAGGAACTTTTTTTTATTCTAATCATGTCTACCAATGCTCTTCATGCCTCAGCCGATTTACAGATTCTTTAAGCATGCTCCCAAGTCGTTTGCCCAATTTTCTAGTGACAAACCCAAACCAGGACTGAACTATGTTAAGTCTCATTTGTTGCAGTCTTCCATTTTGGGAATACACTCCTAATAGCCATAAACTGGCTATGGTTTACCATCAGTTTCTGTGCCAGTAACAATTTGAACTAAACTATATTTTCCAAGCCTTCTTGCAAGACCACAATGCAAAACATCTTACCAAAAGACATACACAGTGAATTTTTTCTTTCACCTACCATGGAATTGCTTTGATATTGCTTGCCCCTCACAACATCCCATTGGATATGTATTCCGCTCTGTCATCACTCAGATGTTTGCAAATTCTTTCATTACTAGATGTATACGTCTTTCTAGACATGGAATTTTCTGTAACTAATATTTCCTAATTCCTCCTTTTCTTGCTCATATCTAAAGATCTATTTTGTCACTTCCTTGTTTATAGAACCTCCACAATGTCTCAGAGAAAATGGCTTCTGGTCTGCAACAGCTTCAACTGGATCTGTGAATTTCACCTTAATATGGTTTAAAGCACATACAGAACAACACTCTCCCCTTCACTTTCCCTACAGCTCTTGGCCTTCTCTGGCTCTTTCCTTATGTCTGCCTTCTTCATTTGCTTCTTGTTCTCTCTGTTATTGCGAGTTACAGATCTCATACGATCTAATGAGATGAATGCTGTAAAGTGAGAATGGGGAGCTCTGTGCTTTCACTGAACTGATCTCTACTCTGGTCTAAGGGGCCTATTTGCAGCTGAAAGTCCTAGCAGTCTAGAAATAAATGTCTCATAAAGAATTACTTGGTTTAGTTAATAATGTTTGAATCAAGTCATTCTTCATTTTCTATAAAACTAGAATAGGCTAGAAGTAATTCAATTATTTTTTACAAGTACTAATGAATAAAGTAAATGTGTAATTTCCAATAAATTACATAGTTACTTGTGGTGTGAAAAACTGTCCACTCAAAACAAGTGAAAAATGTGTCACTTTTATTTTTATAGTATGTCTTTTAGAAGAGATATTAAAGCACTATTTACTTTATCCCATGGTACTCTATAGAAAACTGTAGATTAATTTTCCCTCAGAGAAGCCATATAGTATTTCAACTCTGAAAGAAAAAAAAAGCCTTAGAGAGAATCATTCAGGTACCTTGTATAAATTCTTAATAAGAAATAGGTTTTTATGCATTTCACACATAGTCTGTATCTGTTGAGGAAACATATTCTTGCCCTATTAAAGGGAAAAATTTGGTGTTTTCATGTCTGAGTCTTTTTGCCCTCTTTAAATTAAAATGCAAACTTAGGCAGAATCCTACCCTCTCAAACAGTGCTTCTCTATTCTGAAGCATGTGGTTAGTCTTTCTTTTCTCTGGGTAGGACAGAAGAGTCATGAAAGGGAAAGAGGAAATTAAATATTCCCATGCCATGTACTTCCTTTCCCTTCTGTTTTCCTTCCAAAGCTCAAGAAAATCTCTGTGTTTTCATGGAGATGACAAATTAATTTATTTCATATTCAAAAATACAAAAAGAGGGAACTTAGAAGAGTATAATATTTATAAAAAGGTACTTACTGTAAGCTGGGATCTTTTTTGGCATATCTACGTGCAAGCACTGCCCATATTGCATCCACTGATTGTGCTAGTGCACTTGGGGGGGGGGGGGGGGGGGGGGGGGGGGAATACAGAGTTTCGCAAAATACATATCTCAGTAACCATAAATGAAGCAAATCCACTTTAGCTTTCCTGTGACCTCCAGGAAGCAGAGCATGAACTGCTTTGATTTATCACAAAATTGGAGCTTGCGTCTAAAAATGTAAGTGTGAGATCATTTACTTAAAAGCTGTAGTCATCACCATAATCTTTAAGGAGCCAGATCCTCAGGCAAATTACTGATGTGCTGATGTGCTAAGGCCTAGAAAGCAAGTCAGACTTCCAGGATACTTTACAAATATGGCAATATTGACAGGCTGTAAATTGGTTTCTTTGTGCATGCTGCCTAGCCAAATAACCCTTAAGGAAAGCGTGATAATAGCATAAGTCACCAAATACATTTCACCAGGTGTCTGTGTAGATGTAACTCTTCAGAATAAAATAAACCAGCTATGCTAGTTTTGAAGACAAAATACTCTTACTTAGTTGTGAAATAATTCACCACCCAGCATAATACAATCTCCTCCTCTGTGGCAGGCTTTGTCTACAAGATATGAAACCAGTACCTTCACAGATGGCACTGGCTTGACAGCACAAGTAGGACAGATAAGGATTTAGTGAAGAAATGTGTTAGCCACTAAAACAATCCAAGTAAAGCAGTGCCACACATTCAGAAGAACAATAATAACATCTCTTTATATGTCTGGACTGTGGAGGTAAACACAATCTTTGTCAGAATTTCTTTAGATGTGCTGTCCCTTTGACCAGAGCATTTCCACTTCTGGTAGACAAAAGTTCAAGTGTGATCCTTGTTTCAGCTCCAATGACTAATGAACCAACACCTTTTTCCAGGTACATCTTATTACTGCATTCTGTGCTTTACAACAAAATTGTGGAATAATGTTAACTTATAACGACTCTCTAGTACCATCCTTTCAGTAACCCAAAGACCAACAAACACAAAAGCACACAGTGAACCAGCTTTTACAAAGGAAGCAGGATAACAGAAAGAGAACATATTTAAAAAAAAAAGAAGTTTAGCCATTTTTTCACCCAGTAAGCTGATTCAGAACAGAATCTTCAAAACAAAACAACACATGATCAGTATGTGAAGTTATGTACCAAGAGTCCATATAATAAGTGTTTCTTATTATTTGAAATGCTCTGAGTACTTTATCTTCAGTAACGTGCCAAAGACACATGCTGATTTCCAAAACAGTATCCAGTGTGGACTAACTACTGCAAGATATATAAATATTTACATAGATGAACAAAACTGTGTGTGGTAATATACTTGCAAATTTGTCTTACAGATGTCATTTCCAGATATGAAGACATGATACTTGTTTTCCAGCTAGCTCTTATTCACTGGGACCCTAAAAAGCTAAAACAAATTATCACTTATATATTTGAAAGTATTTTAGAAATATATTCTGGATTTTTTAGTCAATGCAGAAATATTGTGATAATTCTGTTATTCATACTTCTTCTGAGGTTTGTTTCCACAGCATACAGTATACTTAGAATGAATTAAGAAGTAATTTTTTTTCTTAAAAATACCAGTGCTTTCCATGTTTCCAGTACATATTTTCTTCTGACTTTAGTTTCCTATGGGAAGAGAAAGGGCCATTTTAAATTTATTTTTGCAAAAACATACAGCAAAATAAATCAAAATTGAACCACTCCACTCCCAAAATAAAGACAGTGGGTTATATATCCTATGCATATGGCAAAATATCATAACAAACACTTAAAAAAGAATTCACAATTTCCAGAAACTGAACAAGAAAGAATCTGAATTGATCAGTAAGAAATGGTGAGAACTGTGATGCACCCACTCCTGGGCAGAAGGTAGATGAGCCCTGAGTACCCAACACGAGGATTACAGCAATTCACCTGTGCCCATATAGCCTCTGGCCTCATGCTACCAAGCTATCTATATACCCTCTTGTGCTCACTTTCTCTGAACCCAAGGATTTTGCATTCATAACTACTTTGTTGCCCAGGTTGAATAAAAAAATGGGCAGTCCAGCCAGCTTCATGATATCTCGTGGTTATGCTATATTTCTATGTGACGTGAAAATTGTGAACTTGAACCCAAGTAAACCAAGACTTCTTTTGTCCAGCTCAGTCACTTTTTGTTAAAGCTTAATTAAGACAATTCAAAAAACCCTGGTTAATGTAGAATAAACTCAGGCACCTAGATTGGCATACTGAAATCTATTCCTGAGAGACATTACTTGATTTCTAAGTGTCATAGTGTTAAGTAATCTTTTTGGGGTGTTTTTTTTCCCTAATAAATGTATCCATCTAAGTTGTCCAGTTCCCACTGACAACATTTTCAGATGTTCCATAAATGCTGCTGTCTCAGCTCCTCACATTATGTTCATAGAGCACAATATATTTACTATGATATTATTTTTGTTGACTTAAAGTTACAAACACATAAGTAGCATTTATATTACATTTTGTGCAGATAAAAATCTTGGTAGGAGAAAGCATGACCAACATCAGTGGAACAGTTTTAAACATCAGTCTGACTTCTCAACATGCAGATAAGCTTGCCTTATGGGGGTTTATGAAATCTGACAGGTCTGAATTTGGAAACTGAGCAAAATTTCTTTTAGAAAAAGGCCGTTTTCTTGTGGAAATTGGCTTTTTATATTCCTGAGTGATTCCTTTTTAGCTTGTCTTTTTTTTTTTTAATGTGAAAGGTTTTGAAAAATGTCTTTTTTTTTCTTTACTATGGAGTTGAAAGGCTTTACAAATATTCCAATTTTAAAAACATGATGAATGATGCCAGGAAAAATGACATGACCACAATCTCAGCTCACTACTTTCACTAAAAGAAGCACATACTACATTGGCTACTCTACTTATGAGCATAGTTTGGGGATATTTTTACCAATGCAGTGATGCCATAATTTTTCATAATATTAGAAGACAAGCTTTATGTAAAAAGTCAGAAAGCAATGATGTTGTGTTAGAAATTAAATCAAGACTCTGGTCCATATATGCCCTGTACGGAAATTGTGTGTGGAAGTAGTTCTCATGGTGAAAACATCTGTCTGGGATTTGCTCTCCTTTTAGCCGTAGGGGCTCTGAGCACCTCTGAATATGAGCAAGTTACATTTGTGACCATTGTACTGCTCGGGACTATTAGATGCTCGAGAGCAGGAAAAAGAAGCCTCCTAATGCTTCACCTGAACCAGCAGCAGTAGCTCACTTACATTGGTCAGTGCCTACCGCTGTCAAATGGGGATTGTCGATTAGCTGGTGATGGTGATCAAGAAGTGGTATCAGCAGGTTGAGGGAGGTGATTCTTCTGGGGATGCAATATCTGGAATGGTGTGTCCAGGTCTGTCTCTAATATAAGAAAGATGGAGCTAATGGAAAGTGTCCAGCAAAGGGCCATGAAGATGATGGAGGAACAAGAGTATCTATCCTGTAAGGAGAGTCTGAAAGAGCTGGGACTGTTCGGCTTGCAGAAGAGAAGCTCAGAGGGGTTCTCATAAGTGCATATAAATATCTGTGGGAAGGGTTCAAAGAAGCATCCAGATGTTTTTCTGTTGTGCCCAGTGACAGGACGATAGACAGGGGATACAAACAGAAACACAGGAGATTTTGCCTCTTTGGGTAACAAAGCACTAGCACAGGTTGCCCAGAGAGGTTATAGAGTCTCCATCCTTGGAGACATTCAAAAGATGTCTGCAACACAGTCCTGGGAAATCTATTCTGGGTGCCTTGCTTGAACTGAGAGGTTGGACTGCATGATCTCCAGAGATCCCATCCAGTCTCAACTGCTCTGTAACACTGTGAAATATATCCCAAGTCAGAAGTATTGACATATAACAAAAGCTAAATGTTGTATGCACCTCTCCTGGACTCACCCAGGAGGCCATCAGGGAAGCAGAGGGAAGTACCCGAGAAGCAGAGGCAGCATGTCCTTTCTTCCACCTCCCCTGAAGACTTTTCCTTGCAAGATTATGTGCTCACTCAGTATTCCACAGAGTTCATATTTTTAAAGTACTTAACAAAGGGACTGTGCTTTCTGAAGATTTCCCTCCATTTCAGAAGAATGACCCTTCCGAGTTCTCCATCTCATTAATGTCCCCCATGACAATTTCTTCTCCTGAAGTCAGCATTCCCCCTGAAGGCTGGTTCATGGTGAGAGAGCCTTCCTCAAGTTCTGCTCTTCAGTGATTGAGGTCCCATGTTTATGGGAAAGAAAAAAAAATGGAAAGAAAAAAAAATTTTTTAGAGTCTCAAGGCATTGATATCTTGCATCTCAGCAAATTGCCATGGGGTAGAGCATTCTGCTGTTATCTGTTAATACCAGAAGGTGCAGTCTTATAGATTTTTATGTTAAGATGCAAAATAGTGGCACCTGGTGCCTCCAGTTCCTTGAAGAGAAACAGTATTTTTGTATTGAATCTGTTGCATTCCTGTATTCATCAGGTCACTTTGCTGAGCAGGAACAGATCAGTTAATTTTTTGGCCCAGCTTGCTGCATAGCCATATTAATTGGAATTTTCCATGAAGGATTTATAGGGCACAGTTAAAATGAAATATACTTGCTAACACCTCTGCAGAGGAGTTTGTATTAGAAAATAGATGAGGACTAACTGGGTTCCCTTCAGAAAACAAATGTACATGTATACACTGTACATTGCAAACCAAATAACATACACAGTTCAGGATATAAATTAGACATATGGAAAAAAATAAGGAGAAGAGAAGATCAAGACTTTAAATCTGAAAAGCTTCCAGTTGTCTTTTCCAGAAAAATAATAACACAAAATATTTTTCTACTTGTTTATTTCCCCCCACAAACCAGGTACCTCACAGTTACTGGGTGGTAAAGTTTCACTCTAAATAAAGCATTGAAGGTATGAAAAAACAGCTGCAAAAAAACCAAATGACAGTCAATTCTGACTGTCAATCTACACATTTAATGAGAAACTCTGCTCAATTTAATGAATCCTGGTGCTTCAGCCTACCATCACTTTAAGTAGAACCTGCATACACAACTATGTAGTGTCAATTTGGGGTGCACATTATGGCAGTACAATACACCTCTGAAGGGAGAACTTCATTTTCTGAACTATTAACCATATAAGCAATTGTTACTAATTTACTGTGAGAAACGTGTGTGAAAATGTACGTGCACATGATTGGCTTGGTGAGACAGCTTGAAAATGTTTAATCAAGACTGAATTATTCTGTCTATAGTAGCAGTTAGATTAAAAACAATCAAAAGAAAAAACAATACTATCAATTCACCGGTGTGTCAGGGGTGAAAGTCTAATTGGTTTGTAGTTGAAGATAAACTAACTCCACTGTGAACTGACTGTTTGAAATTTGGGAAGGGATTCATTATCCTGGGATTGACCTTCGATTCCTGAGTCTGATAAAACCTGAAAAGAAGTATCTTTATTCAGAAAATATATTTCATATTCAGGGAAAAAAAAAAAAACAACAAAACAAAACAAAATCTCCTTGAAAGCTTCTATTTACCATCAGAACTAGGTGGCTGATTACAATACCTAGGTCAGGACCATTCACTTATATGTATTCTGTTACTTCTAATAAATGCTTGTGGTTATGCATGTTCTTAGCAGCCAGAAGTACTCAGATTATTTTAGGAATCCCTCTAAAACACTGTCCTTGAAGTTCTGCACAGAGTTACTGATTTTAACAAGGATGTCTGAATGCTGGCTCTGAACATTTAACTGACGCTCGTTGCAGACAGCCATGAAGAAGCCCAAACCTCTTCCCTAGACCCCACACTCCCTCACATAAACCCATCCTCACACAGCTATAATGGACTGTAGCCCGGTTCCTCTCTGCCTGAGGCTGAGAACTGGCTCATGTAAATACAAGCTAGAGAATTTAGGTTGTGTCACGTAGCAAAAACAATGAGTGGAACAAATGAGTTGAGCAGCTCAGAGAGTTGGAAATCTGCAATTACCAGACCCAGTCACAGACAAACACTGAAGGAGGGACAGGCTATTTGCACCTAGTGCCACTCAACCAGGGTGACAATAAATTTATGAAAGGTCAAAGAACTTTCCATATGTAAAAGTTGCAGTGGGAACGATGCAGAGCTGTCACCCGGCCAGGACTGCCACCTGCCTGGGACGATGCTGCCACCTGCCGATGTCTCACCGTCCTCCGAGATTCACTTCCAGGCTGTGCTCTGCTTTTCAGGCCTCACTCTTTCTGCAGATAACTCTTGCTGGTTTTGTTCTCATCACCTGACAGAATTTCCAGTTTTCCACTGAGATTATAACACTTCGAACCTACCTGGGTCAATTTGGCATCTTCTCTGCTGAGAGCCCACTATCCCTGTGCAACAGCAATATCAATTTCTGGAAAGGCAAATATAAGTATTCGACAGCTACTACTAGCCTTTGTTAAATATAGCCTCCTTTTCTAAACAGAGCTTTCCCTCCAAGCATTTATATTGCTGTGGACTATGGTGTACTCCTTGCCAACATGCTTCTTATTGCTTAGTTATCAGACTGTGGAAAATATATTTCTTATAAAAATATATCATCTCCTTAATACACAAAACCTTCCACATTAAGCTACCTTATTTAAAAGTCCTGTAATAGCAATGTTTTATTTACAATATATACACAAAGACCTGTACAAATGCGTACAAACACACATAAACATACACACAGAGGAAAATAGGATTAATAAAAGGATTTTTTAAAAAGAGAAATATAACCTAACCATATTCAAGAAACATTGTCTTTGTGAATTCCTCCTGCAACTTTTTTTTTTTTGACAATTTATAGAGCTCAAGGTAAAAAGTGGGGGAAAGAAAACATTGGAACAGCATTCTCATTGCAGACTATTGTTTATTCTGTATGTTTAGGTATCAAGCAGAACTCAAGCATGAAGGAAAGAAGAATTGCATTACAGAATGAGTGCTTTTGCAACTACTCCTGCTGCTCAAATGTACAGCAGTGCAAAAAGCAGCCTGGCATCAGCTACAGCATCATCCTCCTCTCATTCATTCAAGAGCTGTGCCTGGAGAGAGAGAGAGGGGGTCTGCAAGAGCCACTCAATCAGCAAGAAGCAGGAGTATGCCACATGGACAGTCCTCAACAGCACAGATACAGCGCAACACTTCCCACTGTCTCTCTGGGGCTTTTGGGATGACCTCCTGACTTGCCAAGCTCCCCTTCCTCTGGGACAGCTTTGCAGGTGGTTCTGCTATGCCTCATTCAAGCCATTTCTTTGCCTGTATAAGCTTGATTGTGCAAGTTCATGCATAGCACCTGGGGGTCTCCCTGTGAAGAAGGATCTGAAGCAAAGCTTATTCCAAAGAATTACCTAAGTAGGACAATCTCCATTTGAACTCTCAAAATTAACTCACTAGCTAAGTGTGTCCTATGTGTACTGCCCCTCCTCGGCACACACGCACACAGGCACACGTTTTGAAGTAGTTGTTGAAAAATGTCATAACGTGTTTTTGAAGCACTACCTTAGAATCATAGAATCATAGAACAGTTACAGCTGGAAGAGACCTTGAAGAGCATTGAGTCCAGCCTTTGTCCCAGCCCTATCAACCCGCTAAACAATGCCCCCCAACACAACATCCCCCATCTCTTAAACACCTCCAGGGTGTTTTGACACTTCTCCCTCAAAATCTTGATTTTGTGCAATTATGTGTGCAAGACCATTTAGGACACTGGAATGTCAAGTTTTCATTTAGCTCTGTTCTCTGCACTTCTTTGCAAGCCTGCCTGAATTTTCACAGTCAGATGCTGCACACACCATTATTGCATTTGCTTGTGCTGCAGTTACAACTAGGCCAGCACTAAGCAAGAGCATACTTTCAACTTGCAGTTACTGCAGAGCTCAACCCGTCTTCACCTGACCAAATGAAGGAAAGGCTCCTTCTAGCTGTGCAAATGCTTGCATCAACCTATGGTGATCAAGCCCTAGAGGAAGCATGTGGTAGTGGCAACAGTACTTGTCCTCAGAGCAAAATCACCAGCTCTCCCACACAGTCAGCGCAGCGCAAGCATAATCCTTGTTTCGTTGTACCTGATTAAGGACTCTGCACCTGAATTTTAATCATGAGAAAATCGTGTCTAATACAGAGCAATGGACAGAAAGGGTGCCCTTGGAGGGCCTTCTGTAGCAATTATTTGGCTGAAACCCCTAAATTTCTTACATTAAGTTTAATCATTATAAGACAGATAGACTAAGGGTAACAATTCCAGCAGTGGACAAGCCCTGATGATTAGCTAAGGTACCTAAGGGTGTAAATTTTAAAAACATTTGCATAATGATGTGGCTGTTTAAAAATTACATAACAGTACAATTAAAATGCCAGAGAATGGCACAGTGGAGTTGTTGCTTAGGTTAGCTGATGTGGCCCTGAATCTTTCTGCCAGCTGCTTTCTTCTCTGAAACTGCTTCTCCACTTGAAATGTAAAGACATGTTTTTTTAGTGGCTCTCAGTTTTCACTTGCATATGAAGTCTCTGGTGGGCTGCATGGTGCTTTCTCAAAGAAACATTTCATACCTTTAACATATATTAACATCTTAAGATTTGCCACCAAAACATTAACAGCATTTAAAGATCACGTTCATCTGCTGCCAAAAAGTTGCAGACTTAATATTGCTTATAAATTCATATAATAATAATAATATATAAAGAGTAGTTTTCTTTTTTTTTTTAAAAAAGGGGGGTAAATTACCAATACTCCCAGTCCCATGCTAAGTTTCCAATATATCCTAACAGTTTAATTGAACTGTGGGTCTAACTCTTAAAAAAAAATCTGTTAACACTAATGTAGGTTTCTGTACTTCAGCTTCAGCACCACTATATATGATTTAAAATCTGCCTTTAAATACTCTTCAACTTTGACATCCACAGGTGTCAAAGAGAGTGTGCATATCTATTTCTTGTGGAGAAAATTTTTTCCTGTCAAATGTTGTAATCAAGCCACTAACAGCTGACACAAGTCTTATCTGCTTTTGACAATCATACCAAATGGAAAGACACCACTTCCCTTGCCTCTGATTTTCAAGATTACAAAGGACTCAGAACAGAATTACAGAACAGTATATTTCCTTCTTCAGATAAGACAACTCTTGAGTTTAAATGTTGTGTTGGGGTTTCACCTCGGTGCAAGACATGAAGAGTACTGGGAAGAACGTGATGGGTAATGGAAGCTCGCTCTATACTGAATTGTAACAGCATTTCCCATTTCTAAAAATGAAAATGTAAGAATGAAAATTGCAATTCTTGGCTGCACATGATAGCAAGACACCTATTTTTGTATTGGCTAGGAAATAAATCAAAAATTAGAGGAAGGTCAAATGTAATATCCTGTCTGTGCCTTAGAGAAGATACTGACCACTGAAAGACTGCCTAAACTAGGCTTCCTGCTGTCCAAGTTATGCAAGACAAAACAACTGTTTTCCAAATGAAAAGTGCCTGATTTCATCCCAGTTTCATTTTGCCAAAAAGAACTTTGTTGCCAGGGTTATTGTTATGTGAAAGTCCTAATTTAGTTTCAAAATTCATGGTTTTTCTAGAGAAGTTGCAAATTGGATCAGAAACTCCCTTTTACTTTGGCTACCAAACAAATCCAGCTTCTATGATGTGCAAGAAATGTGCAATGGGCACATGACAAACTGCCTCCAAGTGGACTTTCTTCAAACTAAAAAGATGAAGTAATTTTCACTTGTCAAAAATGTGTTATTGTTTTAAAGAAGCAAATGAATTGTAAAATACATATTTTACATTTGCAAAACCACTTAGGAAAGGGGAATACTTCCTCAGCAAGAATAAAATAAATTAAAAGTTTGATGGCTTTAATATACTTATTACTGGAAACAAGATACAAATAAGTCAAGAAACTGGATTAATTACATTGTTTTACAGGAACCAAATGAAGGGATAATTATCTATGATCAAAAATGCTCCTGTTCTGACAAATACATTAAGATTCTATGCAGTATTTTAAAGTTTCTTCATACCATGTAATGTAGTGAAATATTACATAGCAATACAGATCTTGCTTCTACTTGAGGTATTGTAAATCACTATTTATTTCAGTAGAGGCAAAATCAGGTTATTNCTGCAGAGGGCTTGTTTGCAAAGGCCTGGAGTGAAAGGACAAGGGGCAATGGTTTTAAACTGGAGAGGAGGAGATTTAAATTGGACATTAGGAAGAAGTTCCTCACCACAAGGGTGGTGGAACACTGGAACAGGTTGCCCAGGGAGGTGGTTGAGGCCCCATCCCTGGAGGCATTCAAGGCGAGGCTTGACAGGGCTCTGGGCAACCTGATCTAGTTGGGGATGTCCCTGCCCAGTGCAGGGGGGTTGGACTAGATGACCTACAGAGGTCCCTTCCAACCCTAACCATTCTATGATTCTATGATTCTATGAAAACAAGCAAATTCTGAATTCTCTTATATTTACCGAAGATAGTTGTTATCTTTGACAGAGGTGCAGAAATGGCAAGAAAATCTATTCATGTGCTTTAGACACTGGCTTTTAGCAGCAGAAAAATGTTACAAAGAGCACAGCTTTACAAACACAAGCAAAAGTTGCATTATAGATGACTTTTCTGAGCAAAGGCTTGCATGGTCAGGCCAAATTTCTAGTGAGGCTTTCACTAAGATTTCAAATTGTATAGTAATGAGGGGAAAATTGTGTTAAAAAGGTGTTTTAAAACCTGTTGCTGTGTACTGACTGGGTTTGAATTAAATTGCAGATGTTCAATGTCCCAATTACTACTTTTTATTAACAGATAAAAAGCACTCTATTAAACTTCTGTTCTGTATCACACTACTTGTCATTAAACAATCAGAGAATGTTTTCTCTTTCTTTTGACCTTGGCAATTAACGTATAAACTTTCAAAGTGCTACACTCAGACCTCTGAAAAGAAATATGATACAGAACACAATTAGTGACATGAAGATGGAGACAAATAAAGGGTATCTAAATATAAAGAAATTTCAAAAAAAAACACTTCCTGAAAATGAGATACTGTTATTAGAGATTAGACAGTTTAAAGTGAAAAGACATGTGACATTTGCATTGATGCTGTACTAGTATAGCTCTGACTTACAGTGGGTGTAATTAGAGCATTCAGTCTACAGAGGAAGAAAGACCTGTCAGTCTGCAGCAAAGCCCCAAGCAAGGCAGGATGGCTAACAATGTCTTATCCTTAAATTACACTTCTGATTTGAAAAAATATTTTAAAAAACCCAAGGTTTGAGGTGGGTTTTGTAGTATTAGTAACTGAACCTTTCCTGCTTCTCTGTTAATATTATTACAGCAAGTTATTACATATTTTTTGAAGCCCAGAGGACAGCTCAAGATTCATCTGCTTGAGTAAATGCACTGATAGGATTATTTTGGAAAAGCATGATGTAAGCAGGAGCTTTCTAATAGAATGAAACCCCTCAAGATACTTATAATTAAATTGATTAATTTGGCTTATGAAGGCGCACTGTGTCATCTGATTTTGGAGGCAGACAAATATCCAAGAGAGAGAATATCAGTTTCTTCTTCTCCCTTCTTTATTTAAGTTTAACATACACCAGCTAACATGGGAAACATCTCGGACAAAAGCTCCTTTTCAGCTGAGCTGATTGAACAGAATTGGAAATTTTATTTTTCTCCAGTCCTAGAAATGAAAGAATTTCCATGTACTGGAAACAACTTTGAATTGCTGAAATACGTGAAATGCAAACATTTCAATTCCTCTTCAACCCTGAAGATATTCCTTGCAAACTCCACTGTCCTTTAAAAATTCCCCTCATCTGCTAATAAAAGTTTAGTCAAAACAGATCAGGGTGTAGAGTGGATGATAGATCTTATGATGATGCCTTCATCTTTTCTTGCAATAGTATTGATCTTTTTGTCATCTTCCCCCAGAGATTCACTGCCACTATTTTCTCATTATAGTGTTTGCCATGAGACACAGAAAGGAAAACTTAATGCTACTTTCTGAAAGTCATTTTACAAACTTGAAAATGGAGATTGAGACCAAATGCTGGAGAGTTTTGTGAAGGATAATTGACTTCCAGATAAAGGCCTCACACTTACCCTTAAAGCAAGCCATGACAGTTTTTACTTGTAGGGATCCCTAAACCTCCTCTGTTAAGGAGAAATTGTTTTCTAGGGAAGTGTCCAGTGGACAGTTTCAATTTGTAAGGATTCCCTTGTCTACAGCCACAATGGAAGTGAATAATTTGGACATCCCTTGCCAAATTCATCAAAATCCATAACTGCAATCTATGCCAGTAAATCAAATATAAGGCATATAAGCAAAATCAATTAAATATAATAGAAGATCAGAAAAATTTGGCCAGTAATCGGTCTAAGATTACCATGAAACAGGCAAACTAGTTCTTCAAAGAAAGCTTTCTCAATAGCTACTTATGTTGAGTAGGTATTGCATTAAACGTGATCATCATTTGAACCAATGATGAATAATTAATTTGGGAATAATTCTACTGACAAAAATCTCAAGGTTCAATTTGTTATGGTTTGTGGAACATTTATATCCATTTATAATAATGCTAATCGACAGCAATTCAGAGTTTGGAACCCTTGAAAAAATTAATTGAACATTACAAACTCAAATACTGTCGATCAACATAATTTAATAGAATGTCTTCCATAGATTACCTAACAAAGATCAATCATAATCACAGGACATTCAACCATCTCTATTCTCCTGAGGTTATTAAAACAGAGAGGATTTTTCCAGTATATCTGGAAGATTAATGAATCAGATTTCTGGTAGATCAGAGTGGGATACTAAATTAAGAGAAAACAGTTCTCCAAAAAAATCCTCACCAGTAGCCTGTCCCAACGTGCAGGTTTTGTGTATGTAGTTCCATTCATAATACCTTTGATGATCACAATAACAGAAGCATGTCCTCAGGTTGCAGAGTATTTAGCACTTCCAAGATTCCTAGAAGAGAACTGGACCTATGGGTGCACTACAAGATGATGAAAATAGCCAGCGACAATCCTGAGATGCTGTATATTGTACAATGAAATACACTTTTTATTGTTATTCATTTTGTTGCTGGAACTAATGATTGAATGCAACTGAGTTAGACTTTTAATGTGGTATCAGTTATGGACATGTAGATAGCTGAACAGAAAATATATGTGCCCTGTAGTGCCAGAGAGAGTGTCTGCTCACGTAGACCAGAAGAGATACATCTAACTCACTATAATAGCAAAAGAACAAAAATCTATTACAATCTCTGGGTTTTATGTATCTCTACATGAGGGGACATTAAATGTAGTGTGTCTTTTAAGCTAATACTGTTCAACTTTTTGTTGGCTTGACATGTATGTGTGCGTCTCAAATGAAATTATATATCTTTCATAATACATTTTTTAATGAAAGAGTGTGTATACATTGTTCTGTTGGACAGTAGCACACTGAAAATAACAGCTCACATGCAAATCCTGAATAAAAAGACAAGTAGGAGAAGAGTTATCAATACAGGAACTGGTAACAGCATAGTATGCTCTACACAATCAAGAGTCATAGCCTTGGGTACCTGAGGTAACTTGATGTAGGATACTGAGTCTTCTTTTACTTCCTTTACAACAAGAGATGTAATGTTCAGTGACAGTGATACCTCAGATGCAACAACAGCAATATGCTTTTTCCTTACAGACCCTTCACAGGATGATGAAAAAGGCAGCTAGTATAGAGGACATCTATTACTGAGCATAAATTTTGACTACAAATATATGACTCTTCACAAAGTTTATTTTTAATCAAAGAAGTAAATACTTGAAGTGACCTTAATAGAAAAATCTACTTTGTTTCCACTTCTCTATTTCTATCCAGTTTGCCTTCCTAGACAATTTTTCAGGTTTCCTACACGGCTTCATCACAAAAAGAAAATACAGTTACAAATCAGCAGACAAACTGACATATATACAAAACAGTTGTACTTTTTACACATATTTATCAGAAATAGGTCTGGCACAGCAATACTGCCTAACATTTGGAAAAATTACAATGCTCCAAAAAGTCCTTCTGCCCTTGTAAAACAAGGAAAATGAAATCCTTCCTGGAACAGTCCAATGAGTCCTAAAAGAATCCACAGCAGAACATTACTCCTCTCTTGCCCCCAACCTACTTTCAGAAAAGAGGGCTGTGGATCATGAGGTGACTGCTGCAATATGCACATCTTTTGCTTTCCAGTTTAGTCTGGCAAGACTTTCCCTACCAGGGAGAGGAGAATACCTTCATGTTTCAGGAAAGGGGTGCAGCAGCTAGCAAGAGAGATCTTGATGGGCCAGCTTAACCAAAGCCACAGTGTCACAGATTCAGAGTGTCAAGAACAGATGATGGGTAAGGAGGAAACCTCTGCACAGATGGAATTGCATTTGGTGGCTCACCTTAGAAGCAGATTTTCCTATTCAATATGTGATTAGCAGAAAAGAAGCAAATCCCAAGTGAGTTACAAGGTGAAAGCCAGATTTCCTGGCTTTTCTATCTCTTGATATGACCTAAAGAAAGATGTCCTGTTATCTAAGAAAATTAAAGCAAGTATTTAGACATTATGTAGGAGACATAATCTCCAGAAGACTGAACCAGCACCTTGTAAATTCCCTGAATAAAGGTCCATAACTCTCTGCCACCAATGCAAACAGAGGACTCAAATACAACTCAGAGCAGTGTGCTTCAGAACAGAATTGTTATGGTCACAGTGAGTTGGCCACTCTACACCGAAGTGGTGAGGAAAGTTAAGTGCTGATGTGGTAGCAGCTGCTTCTCTGCAATGCAGCAAAAAAGTGTTCTGTTTCCCATTGCCTTGTGGGAGCATGGACCAGTTGTCATCATCTAGCAAAAGATGGGTAACCAGTCACATGCTCCAAGGACTACCAAAGCTAAACTGAAGTGTCAGAGTAGGGTGAGTATTAATTTACAATATAAAGATACTGAGGAAAAATTAGAATTTTATTCTTCAAGTCCCTTTTAAGATATTGCATATCCTCTTGAGCTGAGGTAATTAATGCTATTTAGGCCTAATAATGAAGTAGTCATAAGATTTAAGATCACCTTGAAAATGACAGATTTATACTGATGGCGTGCACTCTTCCTGTAAGAAGCTTCATCATTTGATTGGATCTAGAACCACCACCTCCAGTAAAGGAGTGGCATGAAGCTGTGTAAGTATTTATAGGATATTTTTGTCACATTTTCTATATACACGAGGAATCCTGCCTTGGCAACTACATATTCTCTTTCCTCCTGCATGCTATCTCCATTGTCATCATCTGGCACCTGGGCCTAACTTGGTAGCACACTGAGGGATGCTGTGCCAGGACACCTCTCAGTTGTGCATAAGTGGTTATAGGGATAGTACAGCAGTGGGATTCCCCCTTCCTGAGGCAATCTAGAGAACAATTCTGTTGTGAGAACAAAAGTTCACAACAAGGTGCTAAAATATGGCCCAAGCAGAGAGGAGTGCAAGCTCACTGGCAGGCAAAAATCTCCTCAAGCTGGCCTGCAGATATCATGCAGAGGACACAAGCTCAGAATTTGCAGTCTCTCTCAACAGGCCCATTCTTTACATATGAGACTGAAGAAGCCAAACAGAGTTAATACACCACACTGCAGATGACAAGGAAATAAATTTTCTTCATCCATTTGTTGCTATTCTTCAAAAATACGTGGAAGTATATTTTGCTTCATGGTCACTTAGAGTTTTAATGTTATGACATGCAAACTGGAAAGAGTTTCATATTCCCTTTTGAGAAGGGGGGAAAAGTAGAAGTGAACAATTCAAGAAGTTACAATACTTTTATTCAGGGAGTAATACGCACTAGCATGGAACACCAGGAGAAGTCCTGGATTATAGGTTTATCTGTCCTCTTTTATGGGTGACCTTGAAAATGCTTAAAGAAAGCTAGAAAGAAAAGCAATTACATTTTTGAAATTACACACCACTATTCTCATTCATCTTGATAAGCACTTTTAAGGAATCCAAAAAAGGCTAGAATATTGCTTTTAGAAGAATTATAGAGACCTTGGTTCTGCAGTTTTAAAATAAATTTAGATGTACAAAGATGAATTTTTATTTCCTTTTTGTTGCTAAATTGGCCACTTTAAAAAAAAAAACCAAAAAAACACACCAAAACCCTGCAGTTATATACTGAGGCTTTTGGCAAAAAATTGTACTGGGTTTTTTTTCCTCTTGTTCAGAAAAGACATACAGCAGCTCATCTTATGTTGTGCAGTTATCCTTACTGTGTCATAAGCATCTGCATTCATCCTTCTCTGAACATTTATAAGTGTGATTTAAGTGTTGATAGGAAGCTGCATTTATAAAAACAGGATGTTGTGCAAACAAAAGGCAAAAGATCTTAGTTATTCTTATTCCTGCTGGTTAAGCTCCCCTGTGTTCATTTAGGCATGATCTGCCTTCGTGTCTCTTTTACTCTCATTATTATCTTGCCTTACCAATTAGGTAAGGCACTGAACAGCCTGTTATTCCAGCCTGGGAGGGCTGAGGGTCAGAAGGAGTCATGCTTAATGTTAAATAGCTGTGAAATGTTAAAGCCTATAAATTCATCAGGACAGTTGGCCCAGCCCACTGCAGGGCAAGGGGTGTAAGTACTTTTCTGCTTGAATTACACACGGAGCAGCACTGTCTTTGAAATGCCAGGATCCACGCTGAGCCCAGCGAATGCTCCCCAAGCGCCTAGCTCCAGCCTCAGCTCTAGTAGCAGGAGCAATAGGGGTTATTTTTGGAAGCTCTTGGCAGTCAGGTAGAAAAAGAAACTTCAAAAATCATTCAGCCTCTTTACTGAGGACCCCCTTAGGAGTACTACTGGGAAGAAGTCTGTCGACCTGCCACAGCTAATAGTCACTTAGCAACCTGGCGTAACCACCGCTCCAGAATCAATGCGCTGCAGCTATTCAGTAGTACCACATCTGATGCTTGAAAGGATGGAAAATACGATATATGACAGCTGCTTATGAGTGATAGTGATAGTGAACAAAAAGCCTAATGGGTACTGGAATCTCCCTGCCTTGCACACAGAAAAGACGAGGAAGGGAATGATAACTTTTCCTAGCACGGCTGCACTCTTCAGTAGGCACCGTCCTGTGTGCCAGATTGGCATCTCCAACAGCTCAACAGCAATTATTCACATGCCACCTCTGAAGCTGCAGCTTGCTACTCACATAATCTCTGCTATATCACATACCATACTCCTGACTGCACATCAAGAGGTTTTTCACTTGCCAGACAAGAGAAAAGAGACCAAAGGACAGAAACCAGAAAAGGGTCAAATCTCTTAGTCTAGAGTTTGTACAAGGAAAGCAAAAGCTTTTGTAAGCAACATATAGAAGGTTAAAATCTAAGCAAGGCTAGTTTAGCTTTGGAAAGAAGGATTTTCTGATAAGGAAAAATGGCCAGGTTTTGTAGTATGGTGTTTTATCACTTACTTCACTGGGAACTCAGTTGCTTATCCTCTTGGCCTGCTTGACACTTAGGACCCAGCAATATTTACAAAATTTCTGGAATTCTGGATTATTTCCTGAAATTCCAGTCTCCTATTTTGGTATACGGTAACTTTGCTTTTTTCTGTTATATGGCTTAGCAACTCAAACTTTTGACTCCAAGTCAGAATAGATACTTAGAATTATACCTCGCCTCCATGCACTTTCCTCTTCATTGTATAAACATAACTTTGATTGGTATTCAGACAATAAATACTCACTTTTTCTGAGAGGGAAGAACGTTTGTTAACATGGCTGAACTTTTTTATATGTCTCTAACACAGACGTGATAAACTATTCATTGTGGCAAGCTTCTATAGAAAAATACTTCAGTATAAAACAGTAATGTATTTGTAGCATGGAGAATGACAGAATAATTTGAAAAAGGGAAAAGACAAGAATAAATTTCATCAGGAGAGAACATAATTATTAAAAACATTGTGAAAGCAGAAATGACTCTGAATTTGGGGTAGAAAGATGAGTTTGATCAAAGGGCTAGTTAAATCATTTTTCTATGCAAGGAAGTGTTGCCCTGAATTGTCAATAGCTCTTCTCAATCAATTAAAAGTTTTATTATTTTCTAGATCTCAATTGGGAAGCCTCCATTAATATTCCCATATATGAGAATAATTAATTCATATTTATTTTACTAGTTATTTTTCACTTATATATATTTTCTGTCATTATGGTCAATTTTTTATACTCTAAGCCTTTTTTATAATCTTGGGTTACACATAAACATCCTTTCAAACATTTATATACCACTAAGAAATATTTTCAAGGCTATATCTGTGATTTTATCTTCATGCTAAGGGACTCAAAAGGTTAAGATTTTTTTTAACCCACTGCAAGGGATTTGCTGAATAAATATCTTGTTTGTAAGAGCTGGATTAAGACAACACACTAAACCTATTCCACCTAACTGCAACATAGTGAGTCATGTCAAGAAATAAACTCTTTGTTTATCCTTACTTCTGCACAAGTCTGTGAATAACTCTTATAATCAGCTAGTGATCCTGCCTACATTAACTTGTCTTTAAATATGCTCTGCATGCTGAAACAGCTGAAAAGAACATATAGGATTAGGAAAAATCACAGAAGCTGAAAACGTTGTAATGCAACCATGGCAGAAAAATCCTCTGCTCCATCTGAAAAGCTTTATAGTCTCTCTCATTTCCCCTTATCCTCTCACATTGCCAAGAATTGCCCTACTTTGTCAGAGAGAAGCTATGATGAAGAGCTCCTTAGAATGACCCAACCTGAATGAATATCTCCCACTTTAATTTTCTAAGAACAGATAAAACAGTATATAGGCAGTTACTTATAAATTATTGTTTCTCAAAAGCTACGTTACACTGGACAGAAAAAAATGTTATATCTGAGCAAATAAAACACAGACCTCAAATTACTTGTAAATTTGTAGATCAGTGCTTAAACTTTGCATTTCAACATTTACTTTTTAGCTTAGCAGATCCCAAGCATTTTACAAACTTTATCAGCTATCTTATTCCCATTTATGCTACCAGAATTTTGGTTGACATCAGTTGGAGTTGCAGGCTGCTTGTTTAAGGACAGCATCCAGTCCTTACAGGAACAGCTGTTTAACAATGTAAAGGAATATTGCACAGCAATTTAGGACAACAAATACATGACCATTTTATTTTGCCTTCCTAACATACTCTTCCAATGACCCAAAATGGACTTGAGCCGGAATACTACATTTTCTGAAATCTGTAACATCTCAAGGCTACAATCAGCCAGAAGTTCTCCTCAAAAAGGTTCTATACTGGGATTTGGACACACCCTGTGTCACAGGACAAGCAACTACAATCCAAATTCTCATGTCTTACAGGCCTCTCTGTTATTCAAGTGGAATGAGCATAAAGCCCTTGATATTCACTATGATAGGCTTCGACTTCTCTTGCATTAGGAAAGTCAGCAAAACCTCTAGTTTTGTAACTGAGGTAGAAGACAGTAGCTGTGGCACAAAATGCTTGTTGATACCATTATTTTAAAATCTGAATTTGTTACTGAATTTGTCTGACAGGAGCGGGTAAATGCACTTTACTAAATATCCAGGGCAGTCTGCAGCACCTGAATGGTTTGGCATAGTCATAAAACTCTATCTCAGTGACACACTGTGCTGATGTGGCATATTTAGGGTCCACAAGATCTTGAAAAATCTCATAAGAAAAGCAAACAATAAAGATTCATTTGTCCTACTTTGTGAATGAGTGTGTCATAAACAGTTTTTGAAGACCTTTGCTTTTCTGCAAAACAGCTGCCCCATCTCTAGAGTCCAGACTGGGGAAGGAAGAGGAAGGAGATGCTGAACCTTCCTTTAGAGCTCTAACGGGGTGAAAGCAGCTAGGAAATTGCATTTCTGGTTGTTGCTCTCTGCCCTCTTTGAGCAGAGAAGCCTAATAACCTGTGCTGATGTTACAGATAAACAGAAAGCTCTGGAACCAACCACAGCCTGTGAACCTACATTTCATATAAAAAATTACGGCCACACAAAGAAAGAGACTCACCAAAACCTTCTCATCAAAGCTGCAGTGATTTGGTACTTCTCTATCTCGAGACTACTTTTGTCACATTCAACACCCACTGACAGGAGGAGTTGTAAGAGGATAACCTGTCTCTTCAAGGATAACAGGAACTTGAGAGCAAGAGGAAAAATGATTACTTGCAGCTCACCCAAAATTATTTTACTTGTTTGTCTTTTGGTGGGGAATAGGAGTGGTGCCAAAAAGGAAAAATTTTCTCTACAGAAGCATGTGTATCAGTTTCAAAAAACCTCATGATCCCTAAGGAAAGGTATCTGACTTTCTGCCTGTGGTTTTTCAGGCTTCAAGTTCTTAGATCTTAGGTTTTTAACTTTTCTAGGAAAAAAGATATATGTTCTTGACCAGTTGATCCCCAAGCCATGATACTACATGACATTACCCTAGGAACCAATCAGTAAATCCTAATTCAGCATCCAGGCAAAAGACGATTAGATGTTCCCTTCATGGAAACAGACCTCAACTAAAACACATATGCAAAAGTGTCTATTTCCTTAGGTATGTTTATATTGCTATTAACAACTTTTTTCTGGAGTACTCTGTATGTAAGGAGCTGGAAAAACAGATGCATCCAGCCTGATGTAGTCACGTGTGGTTAGGTTGTTTGAGATTAGTAATATAGGCCAAAGTCTTTCACTGATATTTTGAATGCTGCTACTGGCATTCCTGATAAAAAGAGTCAGCACTACATCAAGGCCATACCATAGGGAAGAAAGTCTGGTACAGCCTATCCTCAAATTCCAGTGGTACTCTTTCCACTTCATGATACAATGTAGTTAATGTAGCGTGGAACATAGTACAGATCAGACACCTGTACGTAATTAAATTTGCTCTTTGGTAATTGGTAAAGCTTTGATGTTGCTGTACCATTATACCTTCCAAAATACTATTTTTACCAGAAAGGCATACAGTGATAAAATATATCATATTAAAATCAATGCCTGAAACCTACCACAGACACCCCCAGAACAAACAGCAGGAAGAAATTTAGTAATATCAGTACAAATTAATATCTTAACATCACTGTTAAATTACAAGTATAAATTCCAATATTTTCTTTCTTAACTTTCTGCTGTAGAAAAGTGGAAAGGGGCAAAAAGTGCCTTGCCCTCGAATTCCAAAGGAAATTATTCATCTTTCCACCATTATTGAAGAAACCTGTGCCTTCTTTTAAGCAGCCTGAGAATCAGATGCATATTCAGTGTCTGTTTAATAACTGTTACAACATTTGCTAACAGTTAAATGCTTTTCCAGTTAGAGTGTTTCCCATTTAACCTCTTTAGGTTAAGTTATCTCCCAGGAAATGATCTTTGTAAAGCTGTTGTCCTAATATTCCCTCCAGTCTTATGATATATACCATTGCACACTGTGTGCATGCATACATACACACACACACGTATATATATGTGTATATATATATATATACCTCGTTTCAACAGTGTTTTTCTTCTCTAGAACTTGACAGAATGTGACCTAACTCCCCTCTTACTATTTAGTTTTATAGTGGAGTATTTTGAAAAGAAATTGCAGTTTTATACAAACAACAAGATCATAATTTAACACCAATTGAATGTCTAATACCTCTAATTCCAGAAACAAGCATAAGAAAGAAAATTTATTCCATACCCAGGGTGTGTGAAAAACTAAATCTAAACTGAAATTTAACCACAGCATTTGGATATCAAGGGTGGACAAATCTGGACAAGGGGAGTATAAGCCCACCTGTGATGCTTCTCTAATTTTGACCTGGAAAGAAAATTTTAGGAAGAAAATGATAATCTGTTATGCACACTAACTCAGTCTGGAGTGTGTCCTTGAACCTCTGAGATTCCATAGTAAAACATAAAATGTACCTTTATTTTGTGTCTCTCTCTTCCCTAAGAGATGAACTGAGAAAGTGATTAAAAACAGAAGTGCTAAATCTAATCTTTTCCTTAGAGTTCATTTTCTAACACTTATAAGATTAAATGCTTATGTTTTGATACCATGGAAATGGTTTCCTGATGCAAACTGAACATTAATAAGACCAAGTAGAACAGTTGCTTGCAGAATGATTAGAAACAAGGACAGAAAGGCAAAGATCAGTTACATGATCTTCAGAAACAGACACAAGGAGATGGGAGCTAAAAAGAGAATTTAATGCTACCAGTATTCTCTGATAATTTGATCAATATTTCTTTATACATAAAGAAGTATTAAAGAACCAAGAAAATCATCTGGAAATATCCTACATTTCATTTACCACACTTCTTTTGACACAAAACCTCAGGCCATAACTGAAACAGAAACTGACAGAAGTTTGGCTCTAATTTAAAAGAAAGGTTTGGAAAGAGATTCACAGCTTACTAATTGTGCACAAATACTGCAAAATGCTAAATGCACATGGTACAATTTTTATCTCAAGCAAATGGCAGTATTTTACTTACTGCCAAATTTTGAATATTTAATTAAAAATCAATTACAAAGCAAGATCTACATTTTTACTTTTTCCTATTCAATGTCCAGAAAAAAAGTCCAGTGGATATAATTTGTTAAATTAAGCTAAACGTCCTATGTAGGATGCTGATTTGGAAAAGAGATAAGATATGGAAAAAATTCTTACTGCAATAGAAAACATGCAAGTTGCTGTCTGTAGAACATGGACTTCAGAAATCTGGAAGATTCATCTAGGTTTTTCTTCATGTTTTCTCTTCAAATTCAAAAGAATCCAGTTGAGAAATACAGGGAAATTTGGAGTTACATTGGTCATAAAATATTTCAGATGTGATTCTGCACACCTTAATAGTATATGTGGCTGAAAAGTTTCTACTTTTCTAAACATATAGAGAAACAGGTTCTCTAATAGCTATGGAAATGAACAACGTCATTTTTTCTGTTTTCTCATTTGCACATGAACTTCAAGGTTTTCTCCTATGGAGACAAAGAAGAGAGACTGCAACTCTCATCAGTTCTCCTCACTAACCAAATGTATTTTGTCTTTAGATTTTCTTAGAATCCCACTCAGAGGAAAAATGTTTCCACAATTTTTTTTTATAATTTATAAATAAAACAAAATCAAACCAAATCCCACAGCTCTTGTTGCTAATAAGGGCAGTAGCCTCACTCTGCCTTAGATATTCCATAAGGCACTGCACGCAACTAAATAATTTTAAGTGTTGCTCTTGTGTTATACAGTTGGAGGTATGCATATTTGTCCGTTAACAAAGCATATTTTATTATTTGGGCTTTATTGCTACTATACAATGGAAAAGAATGTGTGACCAGCAGAACTGGCAAAAAAAAGACAATGAAATGATCATTTAGTGTACATGTTGGGACATTCCAGATGGTATTTAATTTACTTTTCTAACAGAAACATAGCTACCTGAATTTCTAGAAAGGAAAAGCATTTACTTTTCCACTGAGTTAGAATTTCTAAACAAAATATCCCTATGGCATGGCTTAAGGACAATTACTACAGTAAAACATTTCATTTTCATAACATATATAAAATAAACATATAAATGTAAAACACCATGATTTCTCTTATCAGCACTAGTAAAAGCAGTAAAAAATGTGTTCAGCAAGTGGACCACAAGGATGTTTTTACAATTCTTTGTCAGGATTTTTCATTGTGTGGTCAGAAACATCTTCGAATTATTCTAAACATTGCTATTTATGAATAAAGATGTAACAAAGTGAACACTGCTTAGTATTCACTGATGCTTCTATAAGTAAAATTATAGCATGGGTTTATTCATAAAATAAAGAACACAGTCATGCAGGATATGTGTTTATTTTATTCCCTCAAAGAATTTCACAGAATCAGGATTCCCTTCTCATCAAAAACCTACCACTTTTAATAAAATGGGGAAAAAATATACTGGTGATGAAACGCACACAGAGTTCATAGAGATGAATCACTACATATGCTGGTTAATAATCTCTCAATTTAAAACAATGTCATTCCTGAAAGTTGTGTATCATACATCATTTGTTTCATTTGTGCAGTATTTATATGGATTTGTCAGCATTACCAGAGGAAAACAACTAAATTTTAATATGTGGTCCTAAAACATACATATAAGCATGCACTACCTAAAGACTGGAATCATAGCCAACAACGATATAAATGTTAATTTATTTCTAATCCTGCAGATGGATGGCTGGTTTTGGTAATAGTTACAGAAATGGAAATAAAGTGATGTCTAAAATGAACATTCTATATTTTTTCTTCTTCCAAGACCAAGAATATTCAACTAAATAGTTTTGGACATAAAAAAAGAAATCCTAAACAGACTACAATAATACATTGAAGAAAACCTTATAAATCAAAATATTCAAGATTTTTTAAGAATTGCATAAGTAGGATTCATTTTCTTGGATCATGAGTTTGAGAATACAAGTGATCTGATCTTTCATATGTGTATACATACAGATCATACTTATTCTCCAGTATTCAGCATGTGTGTGTTGGTAAATAATCCATATAGCATTGACAAAAGAGCTAAGCAGAAGTCTTTCAGAGTGATATCCTGCAACCTCCAGCTTCAGGATATGTAAGATTTCCCCTCATCTTTCCCATCTATTATGAAAATTATATGGTTTTGTGGACAAAGACACTACAAATACATCTTAATCTGTTTAATATGTTAAGATCTGTCTACATATGTCTGTAACTTAAACTTGGCATTTTTTTTCTTAAAGGTATAGCTGTCTCCTCCCTCCCAAAATTCTACCTCTCATGTCTGCATGAGTGGGCTCAAGACATATTTGGTACCTAAACTGAGGAAGGTCAATCTCAATCTAAGTGCTGGAGTAACAGGAATGAAATTACAGAAAATGGAGTAAGAAACTTGAAGCGACATCTGGATACTCAGCATTATATCCCTTCACCTAATCTCCTTTGATGTCCCACAAGAGATGAAATGTATATATCTAAACAGCCTCATAATTCTTGCACATCAGAGTCACATAGTGCCCATTCTTTCCCTCTTCCAGTCCTCCTGACATTGTTTCTAGTCTCTGTTGTCTGAATTAGACCTTTCTTCCATGAAGTCTTAATATGTAATCCAGCTCCAGAGAAGCCTGAAGACCTTCCCTTGATGATCTTTCTCATAAGGAGAGAGGAGAGCCTTCCCCAAAGGAAAGCTGCAGGTTGGAAAAAAAAAAGTCATGTATGAAATGAGGACTTCAAAAAAAACCCACCACATTTGTGAAGAGTTCTGTTATCTGAATAGGACTGTGTTTTACCTATGACCTTAACTCAGTGTGAAGGTCAGCTTACTTTCCATTCATGGCAGTGCTTCAGCAGAGTTTATTGCTGTTGTGGCCCAGCAGCCTGCACCTTCCCAAGGTAGCAGGGGTAAATGGAATCTAATATCTGTGTTCCATTTGTGTGCAAATACTTCAAAGACACAAGTAAATTCCACTTTTTTTTTTTATGAAACACTTTGGAGTTGTGGCAATGGACACATATTGATGCAAAACCAGGGACATATTACTTTGAACTGAGGCCCCAGTGCCAACTGTAAGCCACTATTTGCAGCAAAACTGAGACACTCACTGAAGGAAATGAGAAAGGGGATCTCACTCTCAACTCTAAAACATACCACAATGCTCTTGTTTATGGCAATCTGAAAAGCATCTCATGATTGTTTTCCTAGGCTCACCACCTATTCTCTAGTGTTGGAAATTTAGGGAGGGGAGAGAACCAAAAATCAGGCAAGGGGGCTTTCTTAAAAGAAACCTATTCCCAAGCTATTCCCATGCCATTATATTTCAGATTTTGAAGGTATAACGTGTTCCAGTAATCCAGGGCAATTGCCTGCCTCAAGCCCAACTAGTTGCTTTCAAAATGTGAAAATCATTTCTGATTTTTCTCACTACATTAAAACTTGCCTAAAACTATTCTGTAACCCTCAATAGCCTGCTTGCTTTGCCATGTCTGCTGCTCTTGAAAGACAACCTGAACCACCCTATGCCAGAGGATGGAGATATATTAGTACTTCCAGGACAAGTCAAACAATTAATTGGTAATAACTAGTAGAATTTCTGATCCTTGACTATCTGACCTCATTACCCATAAATATAGCATCCACATCTCTTTCCCGCTGTCACTTTGGTTCACTTTTCCTATACTTTTGCTAAATTTTAGATTGTTTTGCATCTGAATTTATTTAAAAGTCAAGGCTCATACTATTCAGTATGTGTGCTTGGCCCTGTACCAGCACAGCACAAGGAAATAAGGTGCTGTGCTTGCTGGGCTGCATTTTCATGAGTGGTAAGAGAATGTGAGAGTGTGTACTAGGAACAGTGCAAAACTGGGTAGATGCAGTGACACTACAGCTTCTACCTTTGCATCTTCTAGCACACTAAATGTGTGACCATGGACTGTAACAGATATTTGAAGCAGGATTAAAGTAAGACTGCAAAAGTCGTAATTCCTATCCAGCCATGTGATATTCAGCACCCCAAATGCAAAGACTTGTTTGCATAGGCCATCAGCCTCAGTCACAGGCTTGGTAATATTAGTGCAAATGCTGAGGTGAAAACTGTGGGGATTTAGCATAAGATATGATTTATTTGCCTCAAAAACAGAAACATCTGCCAAACAGTTAGAAGAGATATTGAACCTGTATGACTTCACCTTTCCTGTTGTTACCTTCTCCTCATTTCTTATCCAGTTCCTGCACTACAAGTCTTATTCCAGAAGGGAAATGCAAGTACACCGTATCCACAAAAATGGAGCAGTTGGTGCCATTTCACAAGAACTCTGACCAAAAGGATTCTCTTACATGAGTAAACTCTACACATCTAGACTGAACATAAACCTAGTATGATCAATCTCAGCCATCCAGTTCTGACCTTCTCCTTCATGAGTTTTAGTTATTCTTCTAGATATTACTGTTTAAAGCCTTTCCATGATTTATAGCATGTTACTCCACACTTTCTTTAGTTTTTAAAGCCAGGACCTAAATAAAGTCCATAAACCACTTCAAATAACTTAATCCTTCCTAGAAAAGGCTGTTAGTATTCAAAGATGACATTACATCAAAAGCAAAGGTTAAACTCTAGTATGCATTTTTGAATGAAGTAACAAAAGCTGTATTATACCCTTTGATCACTTGAGCTTACCTGTAGGAAATGTTACACCTTTTTATTAAACAGTTGAATTGTCTTTGCTGTACAAGCTGGAGACATTCCTGACAGGCTTAAAGTCGTTAACACCTCTGAGGAATGCTCAGCAGAGCCTCTAATACTCTCTCCTGTCTATGCATGTTAGTACAGCAATTCTATAGTTTCCTAACATCCCAGGCACTCCTTCCTTTTGATATCTGTGTAACAAATGTATCGAAATGAGTTAAATAATTGCATATTGGCAAAATTCTCTGTGACACAGATGTGCACAGTAAAATATTTGATAGTTACAAATAAAAACCATTAGCACTAAATTAGCAAATTTATTGAATTCCCATGACATTTGTAGAATAAATCACCAGTTAATTACTTTAAAATAAACCCCAAACAAACAACTTTGTGGTTTTTATTGGTGTCTGGCCAGTACATTTACCACTGCCCATTACCAACTACTGTATACAAAATTATTCTGTCTTCCATGCATGTAACATACATTCATTTTTTTCACACAGACACAGACGCAGACACACACCAGGCACTTTCTCTATTTCTAGAATTATTTACTTACTTATATATAAATGTAAATGCATGCAATATGGCCTATTAAAATAGAATTAAAGATCAACACTGTATTTTTGGTTTCTCTTCTTTTCAAGAGTTTCTTATATATTTATTTTAGTTTAGCAGTATAGCCATCTATAAACATATCTTCTCTTTAAAATAAATAAATAAGTTTATAAGGATTGTAATATCTTCTGCAATGAACAGTTGAAAGCTGGGTTTTTCCCTAGGCCCTGTGGACCCTTTGTTTCCTTTTATTCCTTCAGTTCTTTTGCACAGCTCATCTCTTCATCTCCACAACATTTTTATAAAGATTAGCATTCCTACATGGACACACTCTCTCAGATACATGGAGAACTAGGAGTTGATTCTTCTTTCCTTCTCAAGTTGTTCTCTATATACATTACTTCCTATATGTCACAAAGCTTTTGAATATTTCTAATACACTTTACACTCTGGGTTCTGAGATATCTTCTGCTGAATAAGCACTCATATATTTGAAAGCTTACTGCCCAACCACCACTGCACACACATACAAAAATAATTTTTACACAGCAAAGAATGCTATTAGACAGCTAAGAAAAGCAGTGCATACAACTACCAAGTATAAATGATGGTAATTTTAAGAAGAACAGATATCCTTTAAAAAAGGAAGCGCCCATGTTCTCTGCATTGTAGCTGAAGCCTCACACACAGCCTAGTGTTATCAAAAAGTAAGTTTACATCCTTCTTTCATACTTGACCTATGATTTTCTTTGAGAACTTTTGACTTACTCATGCTTCTATTCTTGGCCTATTTAGAGATAACTATTCAATGGAGGCTTACAGTGAGCTTCTGGATCTTAATCCTGTTGTTTCGATTAGTCTCTCTAATGATTACACAGTTTGATTGCCTCAGAGGGAGATGAAGAAGAATGGAGTAGAGGGAAGGGAGCAGTTTGTATAGTCCCCATTAGCTTCTGATTACAGGAAAAACAAGATAGTGTCATGTTGGCTGAGTTCAGTGGGAAGGAAGGCAACGTGTCTTAGAATAATTCTGTACAATCAAGAGATTAAAAGGATTAAATGTAACCAAACCTTTCCTAAAACAGAAGGATGAGCAATATGTTTTTAAATGGTAAACAGTAGCTAATGTGTTGACACATTTGTGAGATAGGCAACTAACACGGTGAAAACACTAGTAAAAATAAAGCAGCTGCCTGCACCTTTTCCCCTGCTGAATCATGTGAAATGGACTTAAGGTTCATTCTTCTCTCTCTCTCCCACCCTTGAATCAACTGGACAATAAAACCTGAGTATTTTATAAAACTATGTTTTTTGCTGTACCTATGGTTAACAAGAATGAATGAGTAAAATCTACCCTACTTGAATTAGATTTTTTTCATCAGCACTTTCTTCTTAGGTTTTGAATGATTTAGAATTTGTATTTGCATTATTACACAAAAATTCTTTACTTGATATGTCTGGAGAATAATTTAATCTTTTCTGCAGTCATGCTCCCCAGAGAAGCCATTTTCAGTCCCCACAAGAACTTTACTACTGGAAATAATATTCACATCAGTGAAAAACTAGAAACATGTCTAGTACTATCCTCTTCCAAAAGCTCATAGAAGGTGGCTTAAAGTGAGAACAGCAGCTACTCCAACTGGAAAAAACATTTCCCTTCATTATGACGCACTATCAAGCTGGTCATTTACTTTTAAGGTTTATTTATCCCCACTTATGTCAGGCTGCTCTTCCCTTCCAGTCACAGCATTCAGCAGAGATGATCCAAAAGTATACAGAAAGCAGTCAGAATTCCTTTCTCTATGTGCAGTAACACTAGAAGAGGTGGAGGAGCTCTGGCCTATCAGTTGTTATTCTCACAACTTTAAAATAAAGATGTTAAATGAGACTTTATAAGGAGTTTATGTAACTGGTTTAAGATTATGTATCATGTCAACAGAAATCAGTAAGGCAGCATCTGCAAGGGGAGAGACAGAATGTCTTCCATGACGTCATCCAGTGTAGCTAGAAAATACAAATAAATTCTGAAGTCCTTCACCAGATGAAATACAGGAGTTCTTGGTTTCCAAACATATTTTAGACCATGTAACTCCATTTCCAATCAACTAAAGGATTTAAAAATGAAGGTAATAGCATATGGAAACTGAAAATATATAGCTTATGTAGACACATGAGCTGAAACACAAACTGAGATACAGCCTGGAAAAAAATTTTAAATTGTTCTTGGCTTCAGGTACCTGGCATTCAGTCATCAGGATGAGTCTCAGATTAACATTCCGAGATCAGCTTACTTCATAAGCACTGTGCTTATCATAGAATCATATAATAGTTCGGATTGGAAGGGGCCTTTAAAGGTCATCCAGTCCAAGTCGACTGCAATGAGGCCTATCCAACCTGACCTGGAACATTTCCAGGAATGGGGCATCTGTGTAGAATGAGCTATCTATATCAACTTTTCTAACACATCTTCGTACAGGACTCAGTGTGCAGAATACTTGGATGCAATCTTTCACCTTAATTTGAGCATGGACCATTGTTCAAGATCATTGGACTGCAACTGAGGTCTGAGTTGTCATGGTGATGTGGCCTAATGATAAGACTGCAAAATTTGCTCAACTATAAAGACCACTGACCCATTCCTCAAAAGTTCTGAGATCTACAGTTCACATGCATGGCTAATTGACATATAATTAACATGAGAAGCAGACAGGGGAGGAGACAAGTCAGCCTTCCCCATCTTACCTGCAAATGAACTATGATACTTAAGGCATAGCACAAAGAACTGGGGTGTGCACCCACCATCCTTGGACCGGACATCATGGAAGACATCACAGAAGACATCACTGAAGTCTCTCTGAATGATACTGGATCTTAGGATGGTGACCTCTTTCCTATAAATCTTTCATTTCCATCTTTCCCCTTCTTTTTCTTGTCTCTTTTAGATTTGAAGTAGGAAGGTCAAGACTGCAACATAGACTAGTGTTTTACCAATGCTACAGAATAAAATCTATATCAATTATTACTGTCTGGTGTCATTTCACCTTAGTTTACCCTGAAAGAATTTTGAAACCCATTAAATCCTGGAGGCTCTGCCCAGGGTAGACTTTCAGGTCATAACAGGCATCTACCAGCTCTCTAGGCAACCTTTCACAGCATTTCATCACCCTCATCATAAAGAATTTCTTCCATATGTCCAATCTAAATCTACCTTATTTTAGTTTAAAACCATTACTCTTTGTCCTATCGCAACAGGTTCTGCTAAAAAGCCTGTCCTCATCTTTCTTATAAACCCCCTTTAAATATTGAAATGCTGCAGTAAGGTCTCCTCAGAGCCTTCTCTTCTTCAGACTGAACAACCCCAACTTCTCAGCCTTTCTTTATGAAGTAAGCACACCTGTTTACATGGGCTTTGTACTAATGCCTAAGCTAAAGAGCAGTCAGCGCTACTTTTCCCATTAGAAGTCAGAATCTGAGGTTTACTCAACTTCTGACAGAGCATAAAATGAGTGGAAAAAGGTGTTTGTTGACATTCACAGGACTAAGGTTTCCAAATACACATGCCCTCCTCATTGGGAGCTCAACCTCATTTGGAAAAGCAAATGTATAGGCAGTAGTTGAATTAAGGATCTGAAAGATCACGTTAACGTGCATGTCTTAACAAAAGGAAAATGGTGGTTTCCAAACAGTTACCTGAAAGTTGGATTGTTTTCCAAATCATTTGTTAGTGACCTTAGTAATCAGTAAAGGAGTTTAGGGATTCTTTTGACACATCACAAGCAGAAACTAGAAACTCATAACACTAAAAAAAAAACCCTTTGTTGCCCAGGCACGTTTTAGCTTACTGTCAGCTCAGTCTGTCCTAGTGTTTCACTTATAATAACTCCCTTGCTGTACTTATGACTATAAAATATTAACAAAATAGTTTTGCTTGGTGGCAACTCTAGTGATAGAAATGAAAGCTGTTGTTGTGCGCTTTGGTTTGTTTTAAGCCTGACAACTACTTTTGCTTCTCTTACCACTATATCTTTTTCATGCCGAAAGGATTAGTGGCAGCAGTAGCACAATATTCCTTGCTGGTATAAGAATAAACAGGCTGAGATGCCCTCTTTACCTTAGAGGGAATTTGTTTTACTGTAGTGTCTCTTCCTTCTTAACTTCAACTCATCAACATCCTCCAACTTCCTCCAGCTTTTCCAGCTAGAAGACATAGTGATACTTTTCCTCCTTCACCTCCCTCATTGCGTGTGTTGAGCTGTCTTTCCTCCAGCTGTTTCTGTACTCATTCTTCCTTCAGCTACAGCCTTAGAGCTGCTGTGATTCACAGAGCCTCCAGAGTGATGCCTTCTTCAAAAGGAATCTCTCTCCCCCCTTGGACTGCAATGATACATGTGAAAGGTTTGCCAGTTCTCAGAAGGCACACTTATAAAATCACCCCCAAATATCTGACAGATTAAATTTAATTTTTGTTTAAAATTCATTTTTATTTGATTGTAATTACTGATTGTTATAATCATGCCTTAGCCCCAGGTGAGATTAGGCACCATTTCTACCTATAGTAATAAACAGCCCTCAATGCAGAGTTGCAGCATAAACTTATTTAGACCAGAGATCTACATTTAAAAAAAATAATAATGTAAGGCTTGAAGAAATCAAAAAATAACTATTGGCTAATACTGAGGTTCAATTTTACATTTTCTGGGTAATTTGTAGCCTGTGATTCAAATCAAATGATGCCTTTAAAACCTGTTTTAAAAACAATGCCACAAGATTAGACAAGATTTGTGATCACACTGAGATCTCAATTTATTCTAATGTTGTGGTCCTCACCTCTTCAAGCTATTTCAATTTCCATAGTTTGTCCTCTCAGACTTTTGTATTCTGATGCTTTTTTAATGCTAACACCAGTTGAGTCCAGATTGCAACATGGCATTTTAGTAGTGATATTAATCACATTACCACTGACAGGTTATCTCCTGGTAATTGTATAACTAACATACTGTGTAATTACCATTGTTTCCAGCAACATGTTATATGATTCTCACCTTGTTACCACAAAGTAGCAGGTGTTGGTCAAATCAAGTGGTGTTTGAAGGCTTGTGAACTTTATGGTGTCTGGAGGACTTGCAAGCTAGTTTGCCACAGCCATGAGACTGAAGTGAGAGCTGAATTAACTTGAGGGGGACCACCATTCTTAAATGGATAAAGGCAATCTCTCTAACCTCCAAAACAGAATATTTCTGTGAATAAATTATACATTCTCAAAGATAAACAAATTCTACATATATAGAAGCTTCTATGACAAAAATTTCAACACAGAGAATCATAGAATTGTCAGGGTTGGAAGGGACCTTAAAGATTGTTTAGTTCCAACACCCCTGCCATGGGCAGAGACACCTCCCACTAAATCAGAAAACCATCTAGCCTGGCCTTAAAAACTTGATGGGGATTCCACCCCCTCTCTGGGCAACCTGTTACAGTGTTTCACCACCCTCATGCTGAAGAACTTCCTCCTAACATCCAACCTAAATCTACCCTCCTCAAGCTTATGTCCATTTCCCCCGGTCCTATCACTGCCTAACATCCTATAAAGTGCTTCACCAGCCCTTTTGTAGGCCCCCTTCAGATACTGGAAGGCCACAACAAGGTCTCCTCAGAGCCTTCTCTTCTCCAGACTGAATAATCCCAACACTCTCAGCCTGTCCTTATAGGAGAAGTGCTCCAGCCCTCTGATCATCTTCGTGGCTCTTCTCTGGACACACTCCAGCACATCCATATCTGTCTTGTAATGGGAGCTCCAGAACTGGATGCAGTACTCCAGGTGGAGTCTCACGAGAGTGGAGTAGAGGGGGAGAATCACCTCCCTTGATCTGCTGGCCACACTTCTCTTGATGCAGCCCAGGATACGGTTGGCTTTCTGGGCTGCAAGTGCACACTGGTGACTCATGTTGAGCTTCTCATCACCAGAAAAGAACAAGTCCTTTTCCTCAGGGCTGCTCTCAAGCCAGTCACTGCCCAGCCTAAATCAATGCTTGGGATTGCCCCAACCCAGATGCAGGACCTTGCACTTAGTCTTGTTGAACTTCATGAGGTTGGCATGGGCCCACCTCTCCAGCCTGTCAAGGTCCCTCTGGATGGCATCCCTTCCCTCCTGCGTATCCACCACACCATGCAGCTTGGTGTCATCGGCAAACTTGCTGAGGGTGCACTCAATGCCACTGTCCATGTCGCTGACAAAGGTGTTAGACAAGACTGGTCCCAGGACTGATCCTTAAGGGGCTCCACTTGTCACATCTAGATAAGTTAAGCACTGTGCATGTCTTATTATGTTGGGTTTTAACTTTTTCTAGATGTGTAGACTACAGTCTCCATACTTTTCCATATTGTCTGTTCTTTGTTCCTGTTTCCAAGTCATTTATTTTTTCTTAAGATTTCTACTCCATTTCTCTAGGCATTTTGTTTCACTCACTCATTAAGAATTTCAAAGGATTTTCAAGCCAATTCACATCATCTCACATTCTTCTACAGAAACTGGGAGACAAAACAAGTGTCCCCAGTACTTCACTACAAACACAGAAACTTTTAAACATCAATTGTTATCATTGAGATCAGTGTTCTCATTTCTCTTAAGATCGATTCCTCAATTTTGTTCTAGCTCCATCCAGTTTTGCTAAATACGGAAACAAATTAGGAACTCCTTTCAGTTCGAACTGACAAATTTTCCCTGCATCTCACAAGCATTTAATTGCCTTTAACCAGACCAAATATTGACATAAGTGTGGATTATGAATACATATCAGTAGCAGAAGCAGAGGTAAGACAGATCTACTGGGCAATATTGGAGTTAATCAGCTGTGGGTTTTATGCCAGTATGACACTCTCTTCGCTTCAGTTTCTTAGACTGAAGACCAGGGATACCTGTCCTAAATCAGCCCTTTGAACTTGTCTGAGAATGCTGAGCAAACTACACTGAATATGAGTCCGTTATTGTTATATATAAATAGTTAGAATTGAGTCTGGATTCAGACAAGACCCAAAACACTTTTTCTGTTGAAGACTTCTCCAGCAAGACAGGCCAGAAGGGTGATGATCACTATGGTTTAAATATCTGCCAAACTGCAGCTTTAATATTAATGGCTTATTCAGGTCATGCCATTTCTTAACTTTTTTTATGTGTCATCCTCTATGATATTTATGCTAATAGTCAAATGCTTTCAGTGAACCTAATTTCCAGCTTCAGTGAAATAACTTCTACGTATCTAATTTAAAAAGTAGAACACTTAATTTAAACAGAATATACATAAAAGGTTTTTTCTCTTTTGCCTTATATTGCTATTGTTAAGCTTGAATCAGATATGAAATCTAAGCTTGTTACTGAGAAAAAAAAAATCCATTCACATTCAAAGTTTGACGTTACTCAGCTTTCCATAAAATCACTGCAATAACAAATTAGCTGCCTATTATGAGTGTCCTTGACAGAATGTTCACGGAGCTAATAATTTACAGGAAAAAAAACCCAAAAAACAAAACCAGAAATAAGAATGAGAGGATAGGTGTGCTAAGTGTATAAATATATACATATGTATATACATGTATGCACACATGTGTGTGTATATACAAACATACATACACTTGGAGTTGAATTTTTTTTCTGCTCTGGACACTTGCAGCTTCTCACTGAAGCCATAAGAAGTTACTATAACCTAAGCAGGGAAATCAGGGCTTTGTGATTCAGTTACATTTTTACAAATTGGTTTGAAATTCATAAAATAACACCCATTGTTGCATACTGATTCAATACCGGTATTAAAAAAATACTGATGTCAAATATAATCCTACTCAGTATTTATGGTGAAATCATATACCCAATCAACAAAAACTTTCAGAAACTTATGACTCCTTTCAAATATTTACAGCTGCTGGCCTAATACACATTCAGGTACAACTTCTTTTTTAACCTCTTAATGAAACCTAATACTGCAGATTGGAGTCTAGCTCCTTAAAACGACAGCTTACAGGAAATCTTTGTGATGCATTAATCTTTTAACCCCTTGAGGCATACTGAACATCAATTACACAGTGCTGTTACCCAGAGGTGAGATATGTGAGCTGAAGATGAAGACAGACTACAGCAACGGCATCACACACACAGATCATGAACAATCCATCTTCTTCAGGGTGTATAGGCAGAACAACTTCAGAAAGCCATCAGTATTTGAGCCATCGGTATTTGAGTGCATTTGCGGCTAAAACTAACTTGTCGCACAAGGAAGAGCTCACAAATCATCCCGACCTTTCTGACCCTACACAGTCTGCTGCTGAGGAGCACAGGCTATCAAAAAGCCTCACAAGGTTCACACAAAAGAAGCAAAAAGGGACTCTTATAACTGCCCTGGATTTCTCACAGCATCCAGCTTAGCAGGAAAATGGGAGGTATATAACACTATTAGAATTGAGAGTTATCATTGGTATTGCTTAAAGACAAAACAGGGGGAAAAGGGGGGAAAATCAACTCAAAAAGCATGATATGAACTCCCTGCTACTGAGATTACCCAGCAGTTGCAGACATTAAAATGTGAGGTTTTTCCTACATAACAAGGCTCCTGTGGAAAACACAATAACTGTATGCCTCCTCTATATGTTCTGTTAGGGCACAGTCTGAAAATCACTTGGGGTCTTCTGTGACCCCTGGTGCAATAACTGTGCCAACAGCAGAGGGAGCATTAAACTCATTGCCCACGGGAAAGTGTGGGGAGTGATACCCATGTTCCTATAATCCTTGGATGGGTAGGATGTGCTCATTAGCCTTCTGGCAGTCATCCTAGGAAAAGGACAACTCTGATTCCAAACCCGGGCAGATGGAGCTCGTTTAGCCCTGTAGGGCCTTCCAGCTAAGAGAAGGACACTCTAATAAAACCTCTGTCCTAAGGACTTCGCTGCCAGCGTCCAAGCTTGCTAGGCCCTGGCAGATGAACCTTAGGACTAAAGGGTGGGTCCAGCTCTGTGCATGCTGTGTCTCACCTAAAAAAAATCCATTGTGCAGGCTCAAGGGTGCTATCCACTATCCTCTTTTTATCAGCGCGCTTGGAAAAGGTGCTGATGAGGAGCGTGGATGGAGCCCTCCCTGGATCTTCATTCGCGAAGCCTAGCCATACATGTTCTGTTAGACACCAAGGTTGTTCTTAAGACATTTACAGATTAAGGTAATAGAGAGTCTTACTGTTTTAGGAAGTAGAAATCTAAAACAGAGTAGTTGTTATGAACTCCAGCTTGCTTAAGGATAAGCAACTTAAGAATTTGTACCATTACCTTTAAGGTCATCCTGTACTTCCTCTTACAGGACTAGCTTCTTATGTCATCCATATATGTATATCTTTCATGAGCAGCTACCTGCATTTTCGTCAGGGCTTGCCTTGATGCTATAACATGCCACCTCTTTGGAAACTCATCAAAGCACTCAGTTCAAATAAACCTCTCAAGTACTGAATAAAGGATGTATTGACTGAATAAGGATAACACTGAGTAAGTGTAACAATATACTTAATAAGGGATGTGTTAGACTATGATAGATGCAGTTCCCAAAGATTTTCAGTGAGGCATCCTGGGGCCGAAGAAAGAGAATGAGTAGCCAGGAACCAACATTTTTGTCAGGCTCCAGAACTAATAGTTTATTATCTGCTTTTTAATGCTCCTCTATTTCTATTGGACAGAAAAACATGCAAGTAAAGGATGTCTGCACCCACCTGTGTTAAATTGTCCATATCTTGAAATCTACTGTACAACTAATGAACCACCAAAATCAACACATATTACTACATGATTTTTCTTCAGAAAATACTGAGTGCACCTCTTCCTGTTGCAATCTTTTGTTAAGGTTGGTATTTACTATCTGCTAAATTCCTTCTGTGAACAGGTTTACCTCAAACTCCTTCTTAGTAATTCTTGTTTTGTCTGGCATTGCTATCTTACAGAATCATTTTCATGGCCCTCCTCTGGACCTGCTCCATCTTCTGTGTTTCAAGAGTATTTCCCGTTTTAGAGATATCCTTTGACAGAAGTAATGCTCTATGCTGGATGAATGTGTAACAGCATAAATATTTCTCTAGCAATCAGATAGAAAAGCCACTACTGGAAAAGTCCATTATCTCCTTCTGTTTGTTTGCCACAAGTCAGACTATTGCCTCTGACAGCCTTAAGTCAGACAAGGTCTTTGCTCCTGCTCAGTCATCAACACCCTTCACAGAAGGCAGAAGGTTTTAGCAAGCAAACCAGGGTCACCATTGGTTTGTGGGCCTGGCCAAAGTTTCTCAGTAGCATAGGCAAAACAGAATTTGTTATATTAAAGATAAGGAACAAGTAATTTATTCTGTTTTCATGCACAGGGTGGTAAAATTCACTTTTATTGCAGCAAAGTAGGTCCCATCTTCTACTCATGCCACAGTTATCTTTATTTGTCTGTCATTTCTACTTTGGCCTTCACTTGCAGCCTTTCAGTATTTTAAGTACCTGAACAAGACATGAAATATTTAGGCATTTGCTTGAACTGTATAACCAAAGAATTAAATGCAGTAAATAAACATCCTCTTTAGTAAAGTACAAACATTACATAGATTATAGCTCTTCCTCGATTCAGTATGTTGCAGCTGCTGAAGCTTGCTGTGCTTGCAAAGTAAGTTTCCACAACCACAACCTTTATTCAAGGTGGAGAAAGACTCACTATTTTGCACAAACATAAACAGACTTGAACCTGGCAGCAGCAGTGCTGGCCTTGCTCAATTTTGTGGAGTCACTGATTTTAGTAGGGCCAGGGTCTCATTCCCTCTCTTTTAGAAAATAACTGGAAGGGTTGGAAGCATCTTTCACTAATGAAGCAGTAAGGGAGAGCCTTGGCTCCATTAGATCTTTAAATTATAAACAGATAAAGCTAATCTGAAATAGGCTCCTTCTATAGTTAATAGATGCAGATAGGTATCTCCAGAGGGTGTTTGACCCCACCTAGTTTTGATGTATACCAAGGAAGAACTGCCCTCAGGAGATGCATGCTTTTCTGTGCTGATTATAGAAAGAATACAAATGCCTAGTGCATTTAGATGTCTAGCTTTCAGATAGCTAACTTTACAATAAACAAATACCAATCTGAATAATTATTTAGAGGTAGATATTTTATAAAGTCTTATGATCTCATTTCCAAAATGAAAATAAAAATACAGAATAAATAAGCTATGTATTAAAACTGCTGTATGGATGAATGGAAAGAAGGTAATGGGTCTCCGCCAACACCATTAACTTTTCCTTAAGATGCCAGATAGTCCTTATTTCTTTGGTCACTCTGAGTAAAGCATTTCTATGTTATATTATCTATAAAGCCACAAAACTAGAGTAATATTCATTGCCTTCATACATAGACAATTACATAGTATTTCTGTGTATGGCCCTCAGAATGTTTTGCAAACATTAATAAATAACTTCTCTGTGAGCAAAACAGCATTATTGTATTTCCTATATAGCTGTTGAAACTGCAGTAGAATACATGGGATAGACTAAACTGCTTGAGAACTACAAAGTTTCATTTAATGTTCATCCTATGAATGTAATATAAACCAAAGAATTTTGGAGGAAATGCTTCTTGGCAGCTGTGCCAAAATTATATCTGTCTCTCATTTTTGTGCAAGTGGCAGGCATGAGATACTTCAAAATCTTGTCAAATGAAGAAATACATTTCAAGGCAGTTTGGAGGAAAGTTTGCAACTTATTACATGACATTGCATTTTCCATCACAGTACAGTATGCATAGTTTGGAAAGTATATGTCACAAGGCTAGTTGGGAAACAGCTATTAGCATTCTTTTTAAAATGTTTCCTTTTTGAACAGAATGCTTATTCTGAATTAGGATAAAAATCAAAATTATTCTCGAAATCTTTTTTAAAAAAGTATTTTACCTGTACCCATGAAAAACTGTCATTTAATTTCAAGTGTCAGAAAATCCTTATAGATGTATATTAGATAATCATCTATTCTATACATTTTATCATGTGAATGTCTACAAATACATAGATATATCCAGAGAGATCCAGAGCAAAAAGTCAGTAACATTGGGTACCATGCTAAAATTTCCAAGAGATTATGTTTTATTATTTCAATTATTAAGAAATGTTTCTAGTATCTTTCTACAAGCATATAGAACGTTTCAAGACTATTTCATTAACTTGTGCCTTGAAGTATCACAAGTGCTTTGCATGTTGAAAAAGAAAATTACTCATCATAATACTGACTAGCCTGCAATGCTTTATTTATTGCATAAAAACATCAGATCAGTCCGTCACTTAGTTATTCAATCTTTTAATGTTTTTGATCATTAAAAGTATCATTGTCTATGAAACCAGACAACTAGATCTTTTTCATGTGCATTCTTTATACATATATACACACATGTACATGTACATGTATACACACATATGAACACAAAAATTACATCATTATTTACTCCAATTCTCAGAAAATTCCTGTTGTTAGGAACACATTAACTGTCCTCTCATACAGAAGCATTACTGGTTTTGCTTCTGAAGATCCCTTGTGGTCTGGACAGAAATCCTGAGGCCTTGAGAGATCACTGTCAACTGTTTGGAGTCATCCATCTCAGTAGTAAATTCTCTGGTAGGACAGTTTCTACCAAAACAATACTGTTGAATCTGTTTGTAGCATACTACACCTGGTCCCCATTTCCAAGAAGAAATGTGAACTAGAAATTACTTCTGGATAATTTTGATCAGAGCGTGTCTGCTCCCAAAATACCTGTGCTCGAAATACTTCTCTCAGGTTTTTCAAGACAGTTTTTCTTCCCTGCAAGAAGCAGGTAGCTCACAGGAGGCTGCTCTTTCTCTGAATGTGACATTTCTTGCCTTCCAGCTTATGGGAGAAGAACAGATAACGCTGGCTTGAAAACTCAAGACAAAGAACACTGAATGTTTGAAGCATACAAGGAGTTACAATACAGGGCATTTCTCCCTCTCAAGTCAGCAATCTGTTGCAGCCACAGGGCTTTTCTCATCAGATGAGCTTACCTGGTTTAGCATTGCTTTTGGATCTCAGTGCCAGAAATACTTAGAAAAGTATCTACTAATTATCTGATAAATGTGTTTGTTCATGTCTGAAGTGCACCTTATCTAATTGCCAGTGCCCTTCCTACTTTCCTCTAAGGGGTGGGTTTAGTTGAGAATTCTCCTGAAGAGCTTGCTTTTTATGTAAGTAATTATGTGCTTTGCTTGCTTCGAAGGGATATTAGCTCATCTGCCAATGGCAGAAAAAATAATTCTCAAGGAGATTCAGATCTAAAATCAAACAGAAGCAAAGAATTATGGATTTGTGGCTTTAGACTTTATTAAAACTATTAAAATTAACATAAAGCTAACAGTGAGGCTTGCTAGAAAGTACTAGCAGATGTGTGTTACTGGAAGTGCTGTCTTAAGGGCATAAATTTGTAAGGCCAAGTCACTATTCAGCTTTGTACTTGGAAGCCAGGAGACTGAAAAGCTAATGAAAACAATCAAACAAACAAGACAAAATCATGTGTTATTAAGAGGGGAAACTATGCAAACTCCAAATCCCCTGTCAGCCACTTCGACATCTGAAATTCAGACTGCTTTCTAGGTCCTATCCACCCACCTTTGAGACCCAGATGTTCCCTTCTTTACATTTTGCAAATCTTCAGGAGCTACTATGAGCCTACAGGAGACAGAATATTGTTCAACTTATTATTAGGTCTCCTGGACTTAGAAGAAGAAGAGACGCATTCAACTGTTGCATTAGCTTAGGCAGAATTTGTTTCACCTTTATTCCATAAAGTAGAAAGCATTAATCTGGATAATACTGAAAGATGAGATAAATTTTAACAGACATATTGTATACAAAATAATGTTTACTATTGAACAAGNCAGCTCTGCGCATGCTGTGTCTCACCTAAAAAAAATCCATTGCACAGGCTCGAGGTTGCTATCCGCACTGATGAAGAGCATGGGTGGAGCCCTCCCTGGATCTTCGTTCACAAAGCCTAGCCACGACAACAACAACAATAGAACAAGCATGTGGATGAAGGAGATTGTTAAGAGAGACAGCTACAGAGGTTCATCTGATGATGGCCTTCATGAAAGGCTTTTAGAGAGCCTAAAATTCAGTGGGGCTGTGTCTGCACAGAAAATCAAGGAACCAGTTAAATGGCAGGAAACAATGAACAGTTTTTACTGTCTTAGGTGGTTGTAACTGAAGTCTGAGAAAGACCTATTCTTGAAAAGGAATGAGTTGATAAAATTTATTGCTACTATCAAGGCTGAAAAATTTATTGTTGGTATCAAGGCTGACTGCTAAGAACTATAGACTAATCTCACTTTACTTAGTGATAGAATGACAGATGAACTTCAAGATAGATTAACATAAAAAAGAGGGAGTGGGGAAAGAACTTTCCTTATTCACAAACACAGGGATCATCTCTTGATTTACAGTTACTCCAATATAAAAAAATCTTGAGAATATATGGGGAACCTTATGAAAATATCAACTTCATAGTAAAAAATAGTTTGTGACCAAATATAGAGACTAGGACTCTTCAGTTTTAAAAAGTGATAATTGAAAGGGATATAATACAGATCTATAAAATCAAATGTGGCAGAAGATTATGAACTGAGAAGAGCTGTCCATCATTTCTCATCAGTAAAGGAATTAGGGACAAGAACTGAGATCAGTAGATTGCATATTCAATACAGAACCAACAGCAACAAAAGATATAACCCAGGTAAAGTTGTTTGCCAGAAGATATTGTAGCTGCAAGAAATGACCAAACCAATCCATCCACACACCATTACATAGCCACTCACTGATGTAATTAGGAATGCCTTGTACCATAATTTGTTGGATGGTAGGAGAATATATCTAATAAATAATATTACAAATGTTCTTCTTATGCTATTCCTTATGCTCTGTCTTTTGCAAACTTACACTCTCAAGTTAGAACAAAATCTTTAAAACCATAGAACTAAAGCAAAATACAAGACTTGAAGGAAACAAGTCTGACTATCAAAGCTTATCAAATCTGCTTAAAGGGCTTCATATAGTTTTTGCAAAAACTGAACAAGTTCTACTTTGAAATGTGTCTGATGGCTTGTCTCCACTACCCTTAAAATATATTATTCCTCCAAAGGTTAGAAACCTCATTTTCAATCTTAAGTTATATCCTAAAAGCTCTTTGTCCCCTCATTGTTGACTGTTGCTCCCTTGTCTTCCCTTCATTACTAATGAGCAACAGAAGCACATCAATGATATCTCCTTCCAGACTTCATTCTTCTGCTTTAAAAATTTCATCTGTTTATGAAGTTAAACCTTCAGACTTGATGAAATTGCCATTAATTTTACACAATTTTTTACAGCAAGAAATACTTAATTTTGTTGACTACCTTTTCTAACAATGAGGTGCTTCACCCCTTAGTGATCTGCGCAGTATGCAAGTATGCAATCTGTCTGAAATAACAGTGCTTGGGAAATCTAAATCTGGACCAGCCACACTAAAATATCAGGAAAGTTAATTTCATCAGGGAAAAAGACTAGATCATATTTTATTGACTTTGGGTTTGTGATAGCTTGTCATGGGAGTTAATTCCTGGCACCCTAAATAGAAACAAAAAAAAAAATATAAAGAAAATGGAAATATGGCAATGAGAGAACTAAAGCAATAAAAATACTATCACAAAAAATATTATCACAAAAAACATTCCCTGAAGTAGAAATGGGTTAGTAGCTAGTTAGATAACACAATGATGAAAAGCAGTTGTAAAGATCTGTATAAAACAGAATGTACAAATAGCGAGAGGGTCGTGGAAGACTAATGTTTCTGGAGACCAAATATCATAATGGTGGCATATGCATAATACAAAAGATATGTTTCTGCATGCAATACTGGAGAAACCTTAGCTTTTCATTTTGTTTTTTCAATGTCTTTATGTTCTGTTCAGCATGTGTGCAATAACTTTTTCTATGCATGCAAAAATGTTTAGTTATTAGTCAGTACTGGTGGTAGGTTCAATATTCTGCATATGTACCTACACATATATTATTTAGTTAAAATGTTCTTCCATCTTGAATATCCTTCTGATCCACCTAGGTACTAGGTACCCTTTCTGTCAGTAGTGGGGATAAAGCCTCATCTCAGAAAAAAAATTATAATTTAGTACCATTTCAATGAAGAAAAAATTGCAAGACTGGTAAAAATCACAGAAAACAAGTAATCATAGGAGATCACTTCTTTTTTTTTATGATCCCATCGTAAGTATCCTCACACATTCAGAAAAAAAATGGATGAAATAGAAGTGAAAGAAAAGCATGGCAGTCTCCAACACATCTTAATAACAAAAAGTGAATCATCATTTCTCAATGGACTAGACTCATGGGCCATCTTGTCTTTTGCCAAGAAACATTGGACTTATGATTCTATAATTTAAAACTCTAAAATACACTAATGTGACTGTAAATTTAGCCTTCCTACACCTTATCACTCTCTATATTATTTTTTCCTCTGATTAGACTGCTACTAACATTGTTGGCTTCAAAGTTCACCATAATTTAGAATTCAATTATATATGTGTCTATTGCTAAGAGTATGGTCAAGGGCTGCTAGTCCTATAGGAAAATATTTTGAGCAAGACAGTGAAATTTGATGTGGCTATCTTATTTAGGAGATGAGCAATTTAACCATGGAAATAAAGTATTCCTGTCTGATTGGAAATATCTACATCTATGCTATTTTGACACACTATCAGTATCACAGCAGTTGTCTCACAGCAGCTTTTCATGCAAATGCTGTTCTGTGAGCGGGGAGGCCAATACAGAAACTCAGTAGCAAACCTCCACACCGTAGTTCAGTCATTGCCGTAGCTTAGCAGGGTCTTTAAGCTTTTGAAAAAAAGAGGAGGAAAAAAGATACCTTAAGCCAAATGGACAACTGCACTGTTAGCACTAATAACCTTTGTCCGAGGCACACACTCCTTTCCAAAATGAGATAGGGAGAAAGCTAGATTGCCTCTGTCTGAAGCACTGTGGGGAAAATTGCAAGCAATACTACAGTCAGTTCTTTGATGCCCAAGCAAACAACTATGAGGAAGTATGAGGAGCCAATAGCAAGCTGAGGGAGAGAGATGTTCAAAGTCCCTGATACAGTTACGAAACAAGCACACTCCTGCAAAGCGCTTTTTGCTTCAGTGTTGAATCTGCAAAAAAACCCAAAAAACCAAAGACTGCCAAGTAGCCTGAAGGAACTGCGATGAAACCTCCTTTCCTTCTTCTCTTCTTACCTACTCCCCTCCCTGCCTCCTTTCTCATTCCACTGCTTTCCCTTCAGTTAGTCATCCCTGAAAATGAAACAAAAGAAAACAAGGCTTTTTCTTACTGTGGAGATGGAATGACCCTTAAATACTACCACCAAGTGGGTGTCCTATCCTTCTTGCCATTATTTGTCTTATCTTCTGGTCTAAGATCATGCCTTCTTTAGGAATGAAATGATTTTTATTCCACGGTGTCAAGGGCAACCTTATGTTTGGCTGGGTCCTCTTACCATGTCAAACAACAAACTTAACAACTAGAAACTACACTTAATTGTATGCTAAACAAAACTGTGAAGCAATACACTTCTTTCAGTTGAAAGATTTGTCTTCACCCAGTACAATCTGGGATGAACAATGAAGAGAGGATGAAGTATCTGGTACCTTCCCCACCTCACTTCTGTGTTTTGGATTCTTTTTTAGTCATCTCACCATAAGTGTCCTCACACATTCAGAAAGAAAAATGGATGAAATAGAAGTGAACCAATAAGCATTTAGACCATACAAGTGAAATGAAGCAAGATCTGTTGCACCTGGGCAAGTACTTTTAGTCTCTACCCTGAAGATCATCTTTAAGAAGAAACTTTTTTATTAAGAAAAAAATGGGATTCAAGAAATAGATAAACCACCAAATTACTCTACCCCAAATCCTGTAATAATTGATTATCATGTGACATCCTGGTTTGCTCTCAGAATTTCAGTAATTTAAGAAAATGACAGAAGTACCCAAAGGGTAAGCTTTCTTATACATATCTTCAGGTTCTTCAGGTTCTTATTGATCTTATTCTGTGTGTTGTGAATCAGTGCAGAATTTAAGTCAGTGTACCTGAGCTTTGGTTCAATAGGGGTGGCTTATTGGACCTGTTTACCAAGAGCTGTTTTTCTTTATGTTAGGAGTTGTTCAGTGTATGCATTCAATATGTCACTTGTTTTGTCAGACGGTGACTTGCTGATTATCTGTCACAGATATTCATTAACCACTTAACAGCTCAAGTAAACAGTTATCACCATGATATTTTGAGTAGGATTCATTTGTTGGTTTGAATTTAGGAGTCTGCATTTAGAAGCCTACTAGNTTAATGCATCCCAGGATGCCATTGGCCCTCTTGGCCACAAGGGCACATTGCTGACTCATGGTCATCCTCCTATCCACCAGGACTCCTAAATCTTTTTCCCCAACGCTGTTCTCCAACAGATCAATTCCCAGTCTTTACTGATACATGGGGTTGTTCCTTCCCAGATGCAGTACTTTACATTTACCCTTGTTAAATTTCATCAAGTTTCTCCCTGCCCATCTCTCTAGCTTGTCCAGGTCACGCTGGACGGCAGCACAGTCTTCTGGGGTGCCAGCTATTCCTCCAAGCTTGGTATCATCTGCAAACTTTCTGAGGGAACACTCTACCCCTTCATCCATAGATGGGCATCTATGTTTTTGTCAGTGGATATCTGTGTTTCAGTTCGATTGTTATCTGAAATGTTTACAAGGCAGATATGACACAGGTCCTGTACAAGAGCTTAATCTTTCTAGAATGGCACCGAAAACCAGGTTGGGGTACCTTATCTTGTCTACAATGACAATAGAGGCCTGTTTTTAGGCAACTGAATTAAACCTCAAATCAGTGCAACCAGTGCACTTAATATCCCTTCAGTAGACATCTACTTTTGGTCAACTGATTTGACTCCACTGATTGTATTGAGGACTTTCTTGTCCTAAGTCCACCCTTGCTGGCAGAGAACCTACTAAATTAGAGGGAATTTACAGCAAATTTACATCACTGGTCTAGTACAAAACAAATTTTGTGACAAAGAGAGATGCAGTGGATGCAAAACACAAGATCCCAGTAGGAATATTTCAGGAAAATTCTCTCACTTTTAGAAACTGATGAAATTTTGAGAGTAAAGTAGGATGTCACATGATATTCAATTATTAAAGGACTTGGAGTAATTTTTAGACCAACAGAAAAGGTTTTCCTGCCTCTTTCTGAGGAATTGGAATTGCTTCATATATTGAGACTGATGTCCAGTTACTTCACATGCAGCTTACCTGATATTCTGACCAACTCTTACCATTCAGATTTTCAAACTGCCACAACCAACCATCATGATGGAAAAAAGATTGATAATTTGCTTACCAACAATGGTCAGCTGAGCTGCAACTAGACGCCCTAGTTGCAGGTATTTTAAAAACAACAACAATTAAAACACTCTTGTGCAGATAAGCACAAATATCTTGTTATTTTAAAAATCCATGTATAAGAGCATATCTTGCCTGCAGTTGCACTGAATACTGAGGGGAGATGTAAGTAAATGTTGCACTGCCAACACCAGGAGCAGTCTAGACACAGCATCCTAAGGTTGTTTGCAACTGATTTTATAAGTTTCTCAGGACAGTTTTGAACCTGCAGTGTTTAAGGCAACTGAAGTTATTAGTGAGATGATGGCACAGCCAGTTTAACTTAGGTATAGTATGCTCTTAAATTTCAGTAACAAGTTTCAATTCATAAACCTTTACATTTTTAAATCAGTAAATGCCAGAGTTGCAACTACAGAATCAGTTAAATTATTTCACTGTAGCAATATAAAAAAGATAACTTAATATTGCCATAGGTAAAAGTAGTTTGAAGCCAGAGGCTTTTCCCATGGTAATAATTTATTATGTCACATGAATCTGTCTGTCAGGTTCTTTAGATTTTTTACATTTATGAGTCTTAACTAAAGAAATCACTGATTTAACAACACCTAGCACTCTGTATATATATTCTCAAAATGTGAGCTATTTCTTTTGTACTGTTTTTAAACTGTTTAATTTCTCAGTTATAAACTTTGAATATTAAAGGTACATAACTTTCTTATCACTGAATTCAATAAAAACCCTATTGACATGAAGAAAATCAGAATCAGATTCTCAGTAAATATTTAATGGATGACACTAACAGGTTTAGCTGTGAACAAACACTGCCTGGGAAAACAGTTTTCAACTAAATTGAGATAGTTTCATTTAAATGAATATTTAGTTACTTTACAGTTTTAAACTTCCCAATTACTTACAATCGTTACTTTCATTCAGCCAGTGGCAGATACAGAATTTCCATTAGACCCTCCAATCTGGCTGGCAAATTAATAAAGAGCTCAATAAAGACCTCATTGTTCATTTTGATATGGGATTTCAATATGTTTGCCTTTTAAAAACAATTTTGACTTTACTACTTTGATTTATTCTTTCTGGTTACATCCTGTCTTAAAATCATTCATTTAGCCACTGTAAATAAGAGCATATAACCACTTCATTATAATTTGTGTTCTGATTAATAATTGTCAAGACCATATTTATTGCAACCAATCTGCATTTGTGAGAAACATGCTAAAGGACAAGCAATCCTTAATTGTAGGTATTTAACTAGCACGTCTTAATTACTTTGTTGTTTTCAATGGAAGGAAGAAAATTAGGTTACCACTTCATAAACATCATCTCTATTTTCAGAGTAGAATTCAAAGTCTGGTCCTATTCTATTGTAATATACATGGACTAATTTTCAAACACTTGGATGAGCTTACTGAGTATACTTATGTGTTGAAATACAATTCCAGCTCCTCTGAAAAGCTGGACATAAAGGCTTGATCCTCTACAATGCTGGAATACACATGCAATATTTCCATGATCTTTTCCTTTTCTGCTGCCTTCAAAGTAAATCTTTGCTACCACTGCAAAATACACTTCCATATACACATACGTGAACAAACACACACACATACATAATTACACCTTCTTTTTTTCCTCTATGTGTGCCCATGCCTGTGTCTTTGACTTTCTTATGGTGCTCCCTTCTAAGAAAAAGTTCAAAGACTGAGAGGTTTAGCACTATTTGGATAAGCATGAAATTCCAGTTGCTTATCCCAATTACACAAAACCTCTAAGTCTTTTGAACTTTCCCTTAGAAGGGAGCACGCAAAATTTTATGCTTGTCCAGGACACCTGAACTTTCAAACCTGAGATGGAATTTTATGAGGACAATCTCTCTCATGGGGCAGTAGATGTATTAGAGTGAACAAAGAAATAGGAGAAAATTACTGATTTATAATCCTAGATTTACTATTGTTTTTTGAAAACTTTGCTGATCATCCTCCTCATCTTCTCTTTCTGTAAGATGAAACATATGAAATTACCTACCCATCACAAGAAAGTGCTTAGAGATTTTAATTCATAGCCCATAGCATATGCATTACTGTACAGAACAAACATGACAATGCTATTACTTATTAATGCATTTCAGCACCAAAAGTTCCAGACTGGCCAATGCAGAAAAACAAAAACAATGTAAAGTGCCAAAGAAATGTTTTAATTTTTTTTTCCTTATAATAACATTAGAAAAAACTGTATTTATGCTTGTCAATATTTAGGTTTGCATATAGTTCATATATTCCATTTGGCTGATGATTTAAATTCTGGCATCATAAAATGACATTCAGATTTACCTTTACAGCTCTTCAGATTGAAAAAAATCCTTGAGATTATGATTTTACCTTTTAGCCTTAAAGCTGTCCTCCTGTTCCTCAACAACAGCACCTATAGACTGGCTGAATACTTCAATTTAAGCTTTCTTTTCTGTAGTTATTACTGTTGGCAAAAGTATGATTCTGAGAATGGGATTAGAGAATATAACTGCACTGCAAAAACAAATGGTCTGAATATTGCCCCATAAGAATGGAGTGACAGAGATAGCAAGGCATCTGCCCTACTTGTAATAAGCATCTTATCTGAGTTTCTTTCAGTGTCCCTGGTTATGACAGTACCATCAGAAACACTTCTGTTTCATACCTGTGGTTCTTATAAGAGTGCAGCAGACACATGGTAAAATAATGAAAGTGGCATTATTAACATTAAATGTCATAACACTTGACAGCTTCATGTAAATGAGGACCTTACTAGGCAAAAAAGAAAAGAATGCTGCTTTTTCTTTAAAGAGAATTCAGGGCTAAAATAACAACTTATCCAGGCTGGAACACAGTGCCTGTGACAAACAGAGGCACAAATTACCTTCTCTTTGCTCTCTCTGCTTTTTTGGTCAGGAAAGGGTAATTTGCCTATTTCGATATGAGTGGCATAATACTCAGCAAAGCCTTCTGCTACTTTACCCTTTCTTCAGCTGTTAGGAAGGGAGGGGGAAGAGAGAGATGGGAAGGAGGGGAGGGAGGGTGAGGGGAGGGAGGGCAATGAGGGCCAGACAGAGTGGCAGCAGAACAGGCCCCAGCAGTTCGGGTCCCCATCTCTCTCCTTCTCTGTCAGATACACAGCACAGGTGCTTTGAGACCTAAATGGAGCAAGTCAGAGCATTTCTTCCCTGTTGTCACAACAGACATAGCAGGTCTCCTGATGTGGCTTCCAGCTTTCTCATCGCGCCTTGTCAGAAGGTTGCCATCATTTAGAAAGGTGTACAGCATTTTGAAAGGATTAGGATATAAAACACAACTCAATCCTTTACGAAAGAGAGGCAGAGAAGGGGAAGGGGAGAAGCAAAGTGTCAGGTGCTACAAAGCAACTGGACGAGAACATGCACGAATAAAAACAGCAAATTGATTGAATTCCTGTGAAGTAGGGGCAGAAAGAAATGATACGTGACAAATACTGCCAGAGCAAAGCAGAAGGAGTAAAATGTAGATTGTGACAATGTATAAAGGCAGCAAGTGAGAGGTCATTCCCCCGAAATCACCAGTTCTACAATTAATACTGACATGGGAAGCTTCTGCTTTAATATTAACTGCATATTAACTACAGAAATTTACAGTAATGGCAACAAATGTTGCTTATTATTTTACTAGTAAAGACTGGCAATTTTATTCTTCCCTTTCTTGGTCTTTTGTCTTAAACTGCATGTCAGAAATTCTCCTTAAATATTCAGGTTGTCCACACCTCTTCCCATAAACTGTGCCCTTGTGTGGGGGGATTGTAGATTTTCTTCTACTTCACAAATTATTAGCTTGTTCATGAACTTGAAACATTTAACATATTTGTGCTGAGGTATGAATGAACATTCACTCCTTTATTAACAGATCCCATTAATAGACCAAATATCTGTTATTTCAATGGATATCTTAAGAATACTAACAGCACGATGTATGATACATAGAGTCTTATGCAAGTTAGAATTTGACTATGATTTTGTACTAGTAGTTTCTAACATTAAACACTGAAACATAACATTCAGTTAGAGAAAGTGAGATTAAAAAAAATCACGTTTTTCATCACTCTAGTACATTTTAATGATTTTCCTCTCAATTTCATCAGTAAATTAAAAAAAAAAAAAAAAAGAGAGACAAAGTTTTGCAATACTCTTTTTACCAAAGAGAACATTTTGTTTATTTCCCCATAAAAGAATATAAGGACTGTTCCTGGCAATGCTTACTGTCACAAAAAAGAATTAAAAAAAAAAAATCATGATTAACTACAGCTAACCAAAGCACAGGAGCTTTTATTTGCAAGAAGTTGCTATAAAACAGATTTTATTAGTACATTCTGCCAAGATGTAGCTAATTTACTTCTAATTTATGCGGGTTTTTCCTTCCATTTCCTTCTTTCTATGTTATGGTACTTTTGTTTAGATGTCAGTGGTTACTTAAGTAAGCCAGTATGCCAGTAATCACTTGCATACACAGATTCTGGAGAGTGATACACAACAAAACCTTTTCTACTGTAATACTGCCCAACAGCCTTTCCTAAAGCATGCATACTGAGCAGCCAGCCTATTGACTGACTGTTCATGGGAATGCAAGGCATCTGAAACTGTACATTCCTTGTGCCACAGGAAGAAGTCCAAGTCTTTTGATTTGCCTAGGTCACCTTAAGCACTTCAGAGACCTGAGATGAACTCCTCCATTACTTTGTCCAGTTACCTTCCTTAAGAAAAAAAATAAAATATGTATATAAATTAATTTCCATGGGACTATCAGAATTCATAATTAAAAAGACTGGAAGCAAAGAAACAACTTTACATTTACACATTCTGAACTTTTAGTGCATCTGTACAAAGTTCATTATCCTTCAGCTCTTAAAATGATATATATAAAATAACTCATAACTATTTTATAAGGTTTTCTTTTTTCTAGAATCAGTAATATTCAGCATCTTACTAGAATTGTTTGTGTGGTACTAAATGTCAGTACCACACATATAGCCCTTTTATCATATAAAAACTCTTACACGCAGCAAGAGATGGTGTACTCTTAAATTTTTCCTCTAGTTCTTAAATGTTTAGTAAAGTCACTAACATGGCATCTCTCTAGATTGTCTTTCAACTTTCTTGCTGGTCTGAACAAGAAGCAAATGTAAGTAGGTTTGTCCAGTCATGCCCTAGGTTAGCTAATCACTAAGCAAATGTTCATTCCCTGACACTTCTAGCTTTCTCCTGTCCACAAGCAGACAGGACAAAACAGACACACACTAACCCTGTAAATTGAATTATTCCTGAAAAAGAAGCAGCAACTGTGTAGAAGAAACATGTAAAGAAAATAGATGGCAATGTAGGTCTAATCTTGAGTCTTGCTGGCATAAAGATTTTTCAGTCACGGAAATCTGAAGCTTGCAGAAAAATAGCATTTATATAAAATATAAGTGTTCTTGTTCATCAGGATGAGCAATAAGGAGGAGATAAATTCTGTATTTTCTTTCTTTTTGTATAGTGTTTTTGTTTAGTGGTTACTTTGTCCAGCTTATGTCTAACCATATATTTAGAAAAATTAGCAAACCAGGTCAGCAGCTAGATGGCTAAACAAGACACAAGCGTCAGTCTGGCTATGCAGTAGGGTTTATAAGAGAGGGGCCATTTATGATCTTTTTGAGTAGCTTGACCTGATATAGGAAGATCCTGCAAGAAAATAACTTTGCAAGTACCAGTTATGTAAGAACAGTACCTACTTAGATTTATTATGGCACTGGTTGTCCACACTTCATTCTTATCTGTAAACAAATCTCTGGTCTTATGGTTGGTCTGCTGTCTGGCTTCTCCTGAAGATGAGAGGCTCACTCCTAAACTCCTAACTGAGGGTAACTGTCTTATATCACTTCCTTTCACTTTCCGTATCACAAATTATATCCCAAGGGATATATTATTCAGTGAATTCTAACAGGCAACATGAAATACTTCAGTGTACGATGCAGCTTGAAGAACTTGCTTTTACTAAGCGAAAGGTGGAGCTGGAAGATCCTGAATCAAAACCCCCAGAGATACCAAGAAGGCACAGCAGACCACAAATACCAGTTAAGCTACCAAACAAAACAAATCCATTTGAAGAATATCAGTATCTTTCATTTCAGATGTCACACTGGATTGTGTCCTCATAGTCACTGGGCTTCAATTAGAAATAATATTTTAATAAAAAATAATATTCCAAGGTAAGTGACACGGTCAGATAAGTCTTATCTTTAACTTGGTTTGCTTTTTACATTTGTTTTTTTACTTTTTAAAACTTTTTTTTTTTGTTTGGTCACTCATCTAAGTCATAAGACAAAGAAAAAGCCATTTTTCTTAACACTTTCTATGTTTTGCTCTTCTACCCGTAGCTGATGAATCCTGGCTGACAGCAAACAACATTGTAATTCCTAAAAACAGGATTGTAAAGCCTGGGATGAGCCCTACTAAAATCAGTCAATTTGTTCATTGCTGAGAGCAACTTGACTTAATGTGACAATTCCCTCAATCAAGAGTTTCAAAAGATTTTGTGTTCTTAACTGGCTGCTTTGAAAAGGATATTACCTGACTTCAAAATTACAGCAGGATGTTGGCAAGTTTTAAATTCTCTGGGCAGAACTTCAGCAGTTCAGCTTAGAGCCTTTTCTACACTCTCTGCATCTATTTGGCAACAACACAATTCCATTTACCTTAGAACATCAGAACTAGACTAAGCCAGGACCAGTCCAAACAAAAGGAAAAAAGTAGTGAGCTAACTACCCGAAGTGCATGTAGCTCTTTAAACCGGTATAGTCAGTCCTGAACATGATTTGAATCAAACATGTGAAGCATGTGGAAAGCTCACAGTAATTTGCAACTGGATGACACACCACAGATCTAAGAATTAAATGGAAAAATACTAATATATCCATTTAAAATATATTCACAGCTATGTAACGGTTTTATTCTATTTTCAGCCTACTTAGAGCTGAAATAGCTGGAACATTTAAAAGATGGTATCAGATCACTGGGTTAATTAAGAAAAATACAGCAATTATTGTATAAATAGTTTAAAACAAAAAATACATGAAGTTATGACAAAAACATTAGTGGAAGAGCATGAATGTAAGCCAGCATATACGGACATTTAAGTCTGAAAGCAAATGTAGAAACATAGATTTTGTAATACTCTTTGGAATGGTACAGGTATACTATCACCTATTTTGTGTAACTCCTGAGACTACATAGAGAAATCTACTATTCATCATAAAGGAAATACAGAATCTTAATCAAGATAATCAAATTTTATTAAAGACTGGGCAGTAATGCATACAAACAAACACCTAATTTTGACCTTCCCTAATCTTTAAGTTCTTCATTACACTTCTTTATCATGTTCAGAGTGTGTATTTTTCTCATTATATCAATAAGGCTACCTGACTTTCAAAAGAGAAGTTTGAATAACAAAAGATATTTAAATAATAACAATTGTGCATAATCTATATTAGACATTTTGTTGTCCAGGTTAAGTATGCCCCATGCTTGTTTTTGACAGTTTTGGAATAAGAGGTTTACACATCAGCTGAGGTTGAGTTGTTAAGTGCTCTTCCTTTCTGATGGCTTTTTGTTGTTATCTGCGATGGGAAGACCAATGATACACAGACAAGCACTACAGCAATGGACCATTCTCTGTTCAGTAGCTGCAGAAATTTTCAGAAATATTTTCTTTTGCCATAAACTACTTGCATAGAAACTCTGAGCTTTTGGATAAATTAACCCTTACACTTTGGATCATGTTATACCACATTTTTCATCATTACTGATGTGCCATCTGTTACCACTCCCTACCAAAACCATTAGAGTATGCTTTAAACAAACTTGTCTCCTTCAAGCTGAGAATGACAGCTAGTCAGTGCAGAGTACATTTCATGATAAGACAGGAAAATCTTGGTCAGAGACACATAGATTCTACTTTTTACAAAACAGGATGTATAATGAGATTGTAATGTTCAAGCATAGCTGAGCAGGATCTCAGTCTATAAGGCTTTATCCTAAAACTTGCACTGAGAATTTCAAAACAAATCTGAAAAGTCTGCAGAATTAAAGGTCTATAAACTGACACGCAATGGATGGTGCTTAGCATACATCAAATATATGTCAGCAATAAGGACTGCCACTCAAGAAAGAAATTTTGCTGGACGTTGCAGGTTGTCATCTTTAAGGCTGCAATTCTGATCCAGACAGCTCATCTATTATGCTCCACAAGTCTTCAGTTTGGGGATATCTTAGTACAGAACTATCCAATTAATTGCTTAAAGCTGTAGTAATGTTATGCATGACAAGCAGGAAAATTGCTCTGATTAGGCAAAAGTGCAGAGTCAGACCTCAGAACAATGCAGTTGTATTTCCTTGTGAATACACAGGATAGAAAACCCAAGACAGCTCTTCTCTTTGAGTGGATGTGAAATATGTACTTGATGCTTTCATTAAAAATCAAGTAAATGGCATTTTATATCATCTCAGAGGGGCTACCAGACCCCTTTTACTGAAGGAGAAACATCTATCTTTGAATGGCATATGTGGAACAGCATCTCTTACTCTTTCCATTGGAACATAAACAAAAATTCTTTTTACTAGAAATACATGAACAGAAGCAAGCATACATAGGGTAGAATTACTGCAAATATATTGCCATTTCTTTCTCTCCTGCTGCTGAGAATGTTTTCCCTTTTCCTAGGAATCCATCTGGGTATTTTGGTAATGGAGACACAGCACTGTGCACTCTGACCACTTTAGGAGACCATAATAAGGCATTAAAACTGAAACAATTGAAAAATTAAATATGATAGGCAGGAAAAAGTTAAATTAAATCAGTAAAGTTTCCTACAGTAAGACAAAATCTCAGAGGAAGATCAGATATTCCATAAACCAAAAAAAGGAGACAAAAAAAAAGTGGCTTGTGCTCTAGTTTCACAAGTGATAGATGTATACACCAGCAGCAAGGCAGAAGTCAACCTGTAACCCAAAGAAAAGTTAATATAAGAAATTAATAACAGAATAAAACAGAAATATCATTAATAACATGAACTTTGGAAAACATCAGGAAAAAATAACATGCAAGCAATGAAATGCTGCTCATGACATTTTGGAAATCCTTTTAGGTGAAGGCCATCAACCTCAGCTATTAAGACAATTAAATTAGAATCATGGAATCATAGAATGGTTAGAGTTTGAAGGGACCTTTACAGGTCATTTAGTTCAACCTCCCTGCTGTGAGCAGGAACACCTATAACTAGATCAGGTTGCTCAGAGCCCCAAACAACCTGACCTTGAATGTTTCCAGGGATGGGGCACCCACCACCTCTCTGGGCAACCTGTTCCAGAGCTTCACCACTCTCATTGTGAAAAAAATCCTCCTTATGGCCAGCCTGAATCTTCCTCCCTTTAGTTTAAAGCCCCTTGTCCTATCACAACAGCCTTGCTAAAAAGACTGCCTCCATCTTTCTTATAGGCTTCCTTTAAGTACTGATATGATGCAATAAGGCCTTCCTGGAGCCTGATGTTCTCCAGGCTGAACAACATAGACTCTGCCTTTCTTCATAGGAGAGGTGTTCCAGCCCTCTGATCATTTCTGTGGCCCTGCTCTGGACCCACTTCAACAGGTTCATGTCCTTCTTATGCTGAGGACACCAGAGCTGGACACAGTACTCCAGGTAATGTCTCACCAGAGCAGAGTAGAGGGGCAGAATTAGAAAGGAAATTACCTAAATAAGCTGAAAAGTCTTAGTTAAAGTAGTAACATCCAGGATTATTTCAATCATTTTTCACAGTCCTAGTAAATAAATCATTTATTTATATTATCTTTTCTAGTTTCATATTGATATACCACAGTTTGAAAAGTGAATCAATGTATGCATGTACACTAAGAATGTACAGTGACATTCTTACATTTTTCTGCACCAAGAACACTATACACATAAAAGTATATAAAGAAGAAATATAAAAAAAAAAAGAGAGAGAAAAGTGATCTGCTCTGAACAGGTTAGACCAGCCATCTTCCAAAGTTCTCTTCCAACCTCAACTATTTCTGATTCTACACTGATTTTTTTTTCTATAAACTACATCAAGCATCTCTCCTTGTGAAGCTCCTTGTGGCTCACCACTGGAAATCACCTTTGGGAACCAGTAGGTGAGGGAAGTTGATGCAGAAGGCCCCACATGCTCTTACAGTTGTGGGGCTGATGGCAGTAATGATATTTCCAACATCCAGCAGCCAAAGCTTGAATTTATACTATCTTCTGCCTGACCACAGATTCCTTAGATATAATGTTTTACATAACTGTTAGCTCTTGCAATTACTGTAGAACTAAAACAGTCAGAAAGGACAAAAAAAGAGTGGAACTATAAATTGCTAACATGATGTTAAGCTCTTGAGAAATGTAATACAAATGAGACACCCATTCATATGTACAGTTTTGGGGCTACAAAAAGTTTACAGATATTGTGAAGCCAGTCTTTTTGTAGAAAGGTGGAGTTTTTTGGCAAGTGTTGAAAAAAGCAGGAGAAGCAGAGTACAGATAGAAATTATAATAGCCATAGCACTTGGACAGAGTACAAAAATTAAGGATGATAAACAGAAAGAACTGAAAATAGACCTCAAAATAAATGCCCTTCAGTGTATTTGTGTTTGGGTTTCAAATCATGTTTGTTCAGTTACCAGTTTATTATAGAGATAAAATGCTCAAAATTATGGAGACAGTACACCAGGGTTTTCAAAGCAGTAAAGAGAACTAAATAGCATGCTGATTCTTGTCTGTACCATAAACATAGCCACACAACTCGGTTCATCCCAAGAGATACTCCAAGTGCTAGGTTCACATTATGTATTTGGCCCATAACTGTACCTGAACCCTGTAATGATCACTTTCCTTTTTTCCTGCACTAAGAAATCATTCACACTTCAGGTGGACACAGCAGAGCTGTCAGAAATGGCATGTAGAGATTAGAGGAAATTAGGCAACTCTCTTGCTGGAGCCCTGTGTTAGGACCAAAAGCAGCTCAGAAACTCAGAAGGGAGTCGACAGTGGACCCAGAATAATGAAGATCCTCTGCTGAAGTCACATTAACTACTTCTGGGTTTGGAAGACAGAGGATGAGATAACACCAAGCCAGCTAGCCTGGGGACAGGCTTCAGGTTATTAAGACAGCTACGGGGTTAGCCAGGAGGGATACAAACTTCGGTGAATTTTCCTGAGGGGAAGGGGGAAAGTGGGAGTTAAGACCAACCTAGTAGCCTGTCTGGTAGCAACAGTTATATGATGGCAGCCTTCAGCTAGCCAGAGGCGTCCAGGAAAGCTGCACAGAATCAGTTCTGAAATCCAATTGTAATGTCCATTTGTTGTAGAAATTAATTCCCCAAAGAAGAGAGCAAAAGAAAAAATCAAACACAGCAAATTTTTCTGACATTACAAAATGAAGTGCAAGTCTCAATATACTATCTCTGTTAAAATAAGTACTTTCTTGGCAGTTCATTTGTGATGACAGCCAAATCCCCAAATATTAGTACAATGCAGCATTATTAGATATTGAATCACTGAAGAAATACAGTAGCAGAATAAATAGTGATGCTGTTCTATTTCTTTGAACTATATTTTTGAAAGAAAGTGTGGGTCTTTCTGCTCGCTATACAGGTGTGACAGAGAAGCACTATGACTGAATAATGAAATAAAATGCTTCTTTATTAAATACATTGAACCAGTTAATGCAGATGAATAGGTACTGCTCTCTTGCTTTCCAGTAGCATTGGCTTGCAAACTATTTGCAAGAGGATGCTAGATTCTCTTTTTGGTATGGATCCAGCAAAACTACTGCCAGATCATACCTCCCGGGAAATGTGGGACTTGGCATGGGAGTTGGCATAAGACTTTACAAATGTCAACTTTCCTGTAAAAACATCAGGTTTGTTGTCATGAAAACATCAGTTATGAGTAATTTCTTTTCTTAATATTACTAGCCAACACAAATAGAGAGGGGATGAGATGTCAGTCATGTCCAGTCATGCACTCAGGCCTGGATTTTTGTAACACAATAGTCCAGAATAGAAATATGAATTTGGGATTTTTAAATGGATGTCCACACTTTGGATCAGTACATCTTGTACTCAGAAGTACCTGTACTTCAGAATACCTGTCATTATGAAATAACTGACACTTAGGAGAAAAAGGAGAAAAACAGCAAAGAGTATGAGCTAGGTACTCTTATTGAATCCAGGCTTGCTGAGGTATCATCCTGCTTCGTTTTCTTTATGCATATTTGTTTCTGAAGAGAATGGATTTTTTTTAAATTAATATACCCTAACAATATAAAGCACTAGAGAAGAGCTAGGATTTGAACAAGACAGTCATGACAATAAATTCAGCAGTCTGTAATATTCTTTTTATCAGTCTGGCAAGCAATGAACTGCATGAATGCTTTGCTGGATGAGTACACATAAACTAAGCTCCTGACAGGTCCAAGCCTTTAAGTGCATAATTAATACCTCATTTCTAAAATAGTGTCTGTCTAATCTTTGAGAAAGCAGAGGATACCTGCTCCAAGCAAATGCAAGTAAGTCTATCTTCTGGAAGATGGCTATTAAGTTTGAGAAGCCAAAACAGACATCTTACTCCATGCAGCCATTCAATAGGTCTTAGTCTCTTCTGTGTGTATCAACCTGCCAAGACATAAACATTCAGCACTCTGAGTCACGCATTATATTTGCACTGGGATCTCCTCAAAAATCTCATATTGATAACAGCAGCACTTACATCTGAACCTTAAGAAAAAAACACTACTGGAGATCCCAAAATTAAACTTTGCTTATAACATCGTATTTTCTCAGGTTCCCCTTTTAATACAAAATAATTTGTACGCATATTTTGATGTTGAGCCCTTGTGTAGAACAGGAAGAAGCACACAGAACAAGTCTCAGTGGTAAAAGCTTCAGTATGGGATGGGTGTCAAAGTAGGTCAATTTTTAGTGCTAACAGCCTTGACAGTGCCCCTTTAATATGTTGATCTGTTTCTGTAAAGCACATTAAGAAAAGTTTAGCGTGAAAGAGGCTACAAATGTGTTTGATATGATATGGCAATAAGGGTACATTTTGAGCATACTAAAGCTGCCAAAGTACATTTTAAACTGCTTTTCTTTACTAGCTAAGGGCCCAATTCAATGAGAAAAAAATCCAGACTTCTGTACACTAGAAACTGCCAAAAATCTAGTTTTCTGTGGCATTTGCAACCCACTGTATACATTTTCAAGCTGGAATCTACATCATTCTTTGAAAGATTATGAATATTACTTGTCTGTTCAGACCCCTAAGAAACCTCGAGTTGAGATCAAGGTTGTATGCTGTCTACACAGAGCTGGCCAAAATCACTTGTCTTGACAATTTGAAAGTTCTGAGGTTTTTTTCAAGAATACTGTGAATCACCTCATCTACTGCATTGTATTACTTCTGATTTTCTTCTGATGTCCATCATACACATAAGAACCTATCTATTTGATGAAAGTTTGCTGTTGCAAGAGATATACAGTCTGCATCATAGTTACAGGTATTGCTGAGGAAAGTACACTTGCCAAAGAAAGTTTTTTTCAGTGACAGCTTATATTCAAAAAGATCTTACTAGGTTTTTGTGTTTTCTGCTTTGATTAAAATAGATGTTAATTCAATGGTTAATGCGTACAGAAAGTGTCTAAATAGTAGAGATAGTTCAGGATGTAGTTCTTTGTAAAAGGGGTAAAATTTAGTGATGAAATTCCAAGCTAACTTTATTTTTGTCATGTCTTGCACAATCTCTTTCTAAAGTACTGTCTATTATCAAGTACTACTCCTATGAAGCACTTACTGATGCTTTGTATTAGACCTCTTCATTGTTCCCACTGTCACACACTATTAAAATAATCTGGAAGTACATTCACTATTTTTTGTTGTTGTTTTCCTTTTACACAAGTTGTCCTCTTTACATACCTTTCTATTTTTTTTACACATTTATTTCCTTCAGCTGTCACTTCATCTATTTCATTGCTCTTTTCTGCAGATATAATGTATATAAATAAACTTTTGGTTTAGAATGATTAAATTAGGAATAACATTATTTCTCCAGAATTTCTTCAGCAACACCTTAATTAGCAACAAGAGCAAAGAACTGGTAAGGCAAGACTCATGTGCTGCAGGGCATCTTAAAACAGCTGCCCAATTGCCTGATATTTCTTTCAGACCCCAGTGCATGAAAACATTATCAGAACAGAACTCTCCACTACTCTGATTTAACACAGGGCAGCAGAAAAACAGGTGCCTCTTCCTTGTAACAAAAATCCTTCTGCACTGAACATTTTTTTATAAGAAACATTCATAAGCAGCAAGTCTTCAGGATTTTTTTAAAGTCTTGTCTAGATGCATCTCACTGGCTTTTCTACTGAAAAACAAAAAACCCTCTGAATCAAAATTAAAAAGTGGTGCTCTCAGCCACTGTTAGCATGTAAGAGTCACTGTAGCTGAGCATGCAGTGAAAGAAACTACAAGGCTACAGCAACATATACACAGCTGTATAAACCTCTTCCCCACAGTTTTGTTAATGTGCAGCCAAGCCAAAATCATATATCAGCACTACCTACTTGGAGAGCTAAGTTTTGCATATGGCTGTGTCCAAGGACTGGCAAGACTTAGTCACAACAGACTCAGAGGAGAGGAAGAAGCAATTTGAATGAATGCTACCTCTCAACAACACACTAGCCAAAACAGAAACTTTGCTCACTATGGAGGAACTAGGGAGGTCTCCTGGTCCAGTATCAGGGGAGCATTGCTCCAGGGACCACACACCTGGTCTACTTACCCAGGAAATTCTGTGTTCCCAGTTTGAAAATAGGAAGGTCAGATTTAGTGCAAGATCTGAATGAAGCAGGTCTTGTTGGATAAACCTGTGCTGAAATCACATGAACTGATTTAAAACCAGCTTTGCACTTTTGGCAGCCAGGAGCCATAGGTAATAAACATTAAATGCATCTAACCAAGTATAGCCAGTTAAGTGACAATGACCAGAACTTTAAAAGAACTTTTTGATTGTTTGTTTAGAAGCCATCTTTTAAGTATTATATTAACTTCACCATCATTCAGTACAAAGATAACCTATTCATATAGTTTCCAGTAAACAGGGAATAAGCTTCTTATAAAGCAGATCAGAGAGACTATGCACACATTTGCTATCTGCTACTCCAATCCCATACAAGATATGAGAAATAAATATGTTCCCTATATAATATCACACCTTCTCAGCAAAAAGCATATCACTGAGCCTGGGCAGACAAGAAAACAATCCCTCCTTCAGGTTGCCGCATTGCAGGGTTTCCAGCACAGAAGAAACAGCATAATGTGAAAAGCAGGTTCCTAAGAGGTAGTGCTATCTCAGAACACCATACTGAATATTTGTACACACAGGAAAACAAATAGGAAAAAATGAGGAACAGAGTGGTCATGAAATAGCCTTCAATGAAATAATAATAAAAAAAAATCACAATGAATGACAGCAGCAGCAAAGTGGGATGTTCAAGACTAAGGCAATGAAAGAAATCTTTCCCATTCATAGCCAAACTTATATGAAGGCAAAGTATGTAGGATTAGAGAAGATAATAGATGAAAAAGTTGAAATTATGTTTGTTAACTGTGTTTATGATAAAAAGATATTGAGAAGAAAAAGCCTTAATGTGTTTTATGATAGTTCAGATTTCAGCCTTGTCATGACTTACTATTATCAAAACGCAGGTAACAGGACGACACAGAAATGGAAAGCAAGCCTGAGGTTATTTTCACTTGACTAATAAGGCCTAATAATTAAGTTTTCAGATGATACTAACCTGGGAGGTGCTGTTGACTCCAATGAAGGTAAAGAGGCACTTCAGAGAGATCTACATAGATTGGAGGACTGGACGGTTACAAATCATATGAAGTTTTAACAACGGCAAGTGCTGAGTTCTGCATTTGGGAAGGGGCAACCCAGAAACAACCTACCAACTGGGGAATGAAAGACTAGAAAGCAGCACTGCAGAGACAGATCTGGGAGTTTTGATAGCAAGTTAAAAATGAGTCAGAAGTGTGCCCTGGCAGCCAGGAGGGCCAACCAGGTCCTGGGTGCATCAAACACTCCATTACTAGCTGATCGAGAAAGGTGATAGTCCCACTTTACTCAACACTGGTGCAGCCTCACCTGGAGTAGTGTGTGCAGTTTTGAGGTCCACAATACAAGAGCTGAAGTTGCTAGAGAGCATTCAGAGGAGGGCCACAAAGATGGCTAAGGGCTTGGAGGGAAAGTCATATGAGGAAAGGCTGAAATCACTTGGTCTGTTCAGCCTGGAGAAGAGGAGATTGAGGGGAGACCTCCTTGCAGTTTATAACTTCTTCACCAGAGAGGGAGGGGTGGGTGCTGACCTCTTCTCTGTGGTGACCAGCAACAGGGCCCAGGAGAATGGCATGAAGCTGTGCCAGGGGAAATTCAGATTGTATTTAGGAGGAGATTCTTTACCCAGAGAGTGGTGGAGCATTGGAACACGGCACCAACTCTCATGGAGTTTAAGAAGCACTTGGACAATGATTTTAGACACATAGAGTGACTTTGGGGTTGTCCTGTGCCTAAATAGGGGTTGGACTCAATGATCCTTGTGGGTCCCTTGCAACTCGGGATATTCTGTGATTCTGTGATTTCAGAAAGTGCAGTTACTTAGAAGAGGCTTAGCTGAAACATAAAATCACTAAAGAGAATTGGTTCTGTTCTAACTCAAACCAGGACACTAGTATTTTTAGTGATCTCAGAATATTTCAGTCTACCTGTTCAGTGATTTTTTTTGCATGGCTTTAGAGCAAACTCTGTATTTTACTGTTACACACAAATTTAGATGCGTATTTATTTGCATGGTTATTTAGCTGCTCTGAGATCCAAAATTCTAATTTTAAGTTTCATTTTTTAATTCTGTCATTTCTAAACTTATAACTGCTTAGCTTCCAGGCAAAACCATACTCAAAATTATTTTTAGTATGCATAATATTATATATACCATTCAGTTTAAATAATACACTTCCAAGAACAGGAGGATTGAATTTATTGAAAAATATCTAATAATTATATCTATACAGCTGATTTGACACAAAACATTTTTAAACTTTAAAAATTTTTAAATAACTTTGTAGCTTTAAATGCATGCACTGCAATTTTTTCCCATTTTGAATATTCTGCAGCTACAACTGTGGCTTAACAAAGTTAGTACTGAGCAGAAAATTGTGTCCTTACAACATTTTTATAGACTGACAGTAATTTAAGGGCTTGTAATTAGACAAGTTTATAGTCTTGCTTTAACTTATGCTTTTTAATGCAATAAGTACAATCTCAGTCTGAGAAGTTACATCTAAACTGAGACTTTGGAAAAGCTGCAGATGATAAGTACAGAAAATAAAGGATTTATACAAAGATAATACAAAGATTTTCCTTACTCATTTCACCAAAAACTGGTTTTGTAATGACTAGGAAATTCATCTGGTCCATATGTGTTCTCCAGATGTAAATTCCTCCGTTTCAGAAGATAGTCTTTCAATTTGTGTCGTAACAAAACAAAAGCAATCGAGTTTTATCTATTCTGGTGTTTTTGCCATTTTTGCTTTACCGAAATGCTGCAGGGGATTTCATCTAGCATTTCTGCCTATATCAAGATTCTCCACCCACACAAACCCCACATACCTTCTGTGTGAATTTTGCTAATAGGAGACACAAAGGGCCCAACTTGGTCTGAAAAAAAAATAGAAGCACAAAGTAAAAATAAAAACTAAAAAAAGTATAGCTACAAAGCCATCATACAATATATAGTACTTGTAGCCTACTAATATTTGTGATATTTTGAGTAGCTTAACTGCACACCATCTCTTTTACCTTTTCTGTTGTTGAACACAATGACATAAATGGCAGAAGTTATGACTAGGCTATGTTTATGTTACCTCATTCTCTTCTGTGTTTCTACATTTGGTATGCAATAAAAATTTCTACAGTCATTCCAAGAGTTCAACATAACAATGCTTCAGTGTGGCTGCAGAAAACACTTCTCTAAGCAGAGACATGGAGATGTCCATAACACTACAGCCTGTTTTATCACACAGCCATTTATTATTAAAAATGCCCTGAACACTGTAGCCCTACTTAGGACTCCTGGACATTTCAGTAATATTTTCAGTGGAAATAAAAGCAATTATCCTTACTACTTTAATATAAGTGTTTTCAACCAATATTTTCCAATTCAGATGTATCCTTTAGGTTTGTCGAAAGAAGGCTAGGGACACTGGGGGGAAAGCGAGAAAAAATGATATCTATTTTCTACTCCATAAGACAAGACAGAAAATTTCTGCTAGGTAAAGCAGCACTTGATGCAAAAAGAAAAGAGAAAGAGAAACAAAAAAGTAAAACTTGAGAATCAGGAAAAGTGTTTCTTCTTCAAATAGGATAAAGGAGTTTACCACCAGCAATATGAAATATCTTGTGTTTCAAGATCTCTATTTCCTATTTGCATTGCACAACGTTATGAGATTTTAACTTTCCCCTTGGAACTCACTTCGTCTTAAAAACTATTCCTAAAAAGTGTTGTGTATCACAATAGCTTCTGAGGGTTAAAAGTAATCCTGAAATTGCAGTAGAAGATAGAAACAGGCAAGAAAGAACTATTAATTGTTGGTGATATAGTTTTACTGCTTAGAAGAAACTATTAATTGTTGGTGATACAGTTTTACTGCATAGAAGAACTGCAGTAAACCACACTAGACGTTCTGGAGGAGAGTTTCAGGACTTTTTTCCCCTGGTTTTGTATGACTCTTAAACAATCAGTTTGATTATTTTTTTCCTTATCAGGTTTCCTATAATTAGAGATCATTAAATAGTAAATGATTTTTTCATCAGCCATATGGTCACCTCAGAGATTCAGGAATCTAGTTTAGGCCCCATCTGTGCCAGTGAGAGTTTACTTGCAATGTCAAGAACTCCACACTGTACACAAGTGGACACGTAGCAGAGGAAACCTAAATCTGAGGTGACATGGTGCCACAGACAGTTTGTGTATAGATCCAATCTCAGATGCTCAAATTCTGCCCTAGGTCATACACATAAAGTCTGACATACTGTGGAAAAAAAGGGGAATTCATAATGTAAGGTAAGGAGGGAACTTCTAATTCATATTAAAATTTACACCAATGTGAATTGGTCAGTAGTGAAAAAAATGCCTTTTGGATAGCTATAGTTCCATGTCTTGGTATAAACAAGTTAATTATATAGTACTGTCTGCTGGAAAGGAGAACTGACACTCTCATAGTCTTTGAGGTGGAAAAGCTGAATTCAGTCTTGAGACTCTAATAACAAAAACTCATGTAAAATCAGGGCCCAGCTATGACAAATAGTATTGCAGGTAAGTTTCTACATGAAAACAAAAGGTTAGGTGATTACTTGAAATCACTGAATTAGAAATTAACTCTGAAAGGTTGGATTTCAATCTGAACCTGGCATTGAAGAAAGTAGGAACAATCATTGGAAATAAAGCTCATCAGCACCTTTGTTCTATCTGATCAGGTTTGCAGCTAAGAATTAGATATTATATAAACCTGTTCCTTTTGGAAAGTTCTCCACTTGTTTGTGCTCTTCATTACAAGCTAGAAGAGAAACAGTTTTTATGCTGCTCATGACTGCCCTCACTGATTCTAGGCTAGGCTGAAAATGAGAAGTAAAATGTAAGAAGTAAGGGTTTTGTCCTGCTGGGGTCAACAGTAAAATAGGCTTTAGTTTGTTCATAGTAATCCATAAATGTGAAAGAAGAAAAAAAAGGAAAAAAACTTAAAATAGCACTGTTTCTCCTTTTTTTTTCTGCTAAAACACTGAAAATGTTTACTTTTTCTTTCCTACTTCAGAAATTCAGGAAAGAACTGGTCAAATTACAAGTAAATTTAGTATAAAAGTCGGCTTCTCTTTTAAGATAGAATTCTTAAGTTTAAATGAAAGANCAAGTGATTTTCAGACTGTGCCTGAGAAAGACTCGTTGCGCTCATTGAATAACAATCCATAATGAAATATGTCAGGAAAGATAGTAAGGGCAAGATTTTTTTAAAAATGGCTGTAATTTCTAAGTGCACATTTATAGAACACTGGTTATGAGAAAGAGACTCTTTCATAACTTACTTTTTTTTTTCGAGAGTCCATGCTCTCAGTTTCCATGTAAATTTTTCAAATGGGTCGCTCAGATTAGGGAGCAGAGTCACTATATTCATGTCACTACTATAGTCACTAGTACTGGAGCAATGGCAATAGCAATATTATAGTCACTACTAGTAGTTCATTTACTAGTATTCATGTATTAAAGAACAGACTTGAGCATTTTCCACTTCTCTATAGGACATACCTTGGAGCAAACAAATTTTCATCCTGCCAAAACCAGCTGGGTTGATGTGATATAAATTCATAAAAAACTTAGCAATATCTAAACTAGCTGTTTACAGAGTCAGAAGATTTTTTTCTGTCTCAAAAAAGATACAAAGGGGCGAAGAAAATATAAAGAAGTGTCCTGCTGTCTTTTCAGTCATAATGGCTCAGTTACAACCTATGGTCCTAGATGGAGAGAGGACCATGCCAAGCCCCCTCACTAATTTCCTGTTAAGGCTTCATATAGCAATGGAGCACAAGTGAAATCACTGCTGTCCCCAAAGCACATAGGTTCTATGTGTTTTGCAAAAGGATTAAGAGCATGTAGCCCCAGTGCTTATTTTTATATACAGTTTTCTACTATTCTATGACCACGTGCAAATGGAAAATAGGCTGCAATGCTATAATTACAGAACTTCTGAGAGTTCCTACATAGACTATGCATTTAAAGATTATTTCAGGAGGATTACCATGGCCTCCTGCAATGTGAAGCCATAAGATTTTGAGTTTTAGGTGTGGCTGACCACAGATTGACTTCTACATGATCTACTTACTTGTCATCACATATCACACTTAAGAAAAAAAAAGTCAGAAGTAGGCTTCTATCTTCTTTTCAAATTTTTAAAAAACAAAAATATATTCATGCTATGTGCATGCTGACAGCTGAAACATCAATAGTCAAGAAACGGTAAACAAAGAAAAAGCAGAATATCTGCATATACATTTAGACCAGCTCTAGGGCTGCCATAATTTATATATACAGTTAAAATCATTAGGGGAGCCCTGCTTCAAAGCAAACAAACAAATGAAAAGAAAACCCAAATTGACAAGGCCATTGGTGAACCTCAGGCTTTTTAGGTGACAGTACAGAAGTGCTCCACTTAACTGGGCTGATCTGGGATCTGACTTTATTGCTTATGTGTATGAATCATTGCCCTCCTGCAAGGCTTTTATAGTTACATATTGTTAATTCAGTTAGCCAGATATAGTGCTTCAGAATAAACAGTGACAAAGCTAAACCTCAAGCTGAGAAGAGCAACCTACAAAACTTGTATCTTTCTCCATTCATAGGAGCATACCTGAAGAGGGAGAAGTCCTTTTTCTCCATCTCCTTTGGGAATTACCATAAAGACATCATCAGATTTTCTGACATCATAACAACCCTAGAAGGTGTGTTTTAATAATGTAACTTATAACAGTTCGTTGTTTGCCCTTTCCCATTTTGTGACTGCATCTCACATGCCCTGCAACTAAGTCTTTAAGCCATAGGAGTTCAACAAATTATTGTGCTTCCATGATAACAAACTACTCAGGATTTTCTTGTTACAGAGTATAACAAAACATTTATGCTCAAAATGTGCAAGAGAACTTGTATGACCTTACATCCATCTGAATGCTTTGTATCCAGTCTAAGACAGTGGCCTAGACTCCCTCATTAGGCAATTGTAGATTTATCTCAGGTATCTTTGACCCTTTCCTGAAACAAATCACACTCTACGTCTTGATTACAGACAGAGCTTAGTGAACTTAAATTTGACACGAGGCTTTAAAATGTGTTGGGTAAGTCCCACCCATGCACAGTGCAGTTTTCTTACTCAAATTCTGGATCTTGTTCAGTTTCCTAAAGCTGTTGCACAGTAGATTTGGTATCCTGAGCAGGATGCTCCAGGGCTTCTGTAAAACACTTCAAGAAGAAAGAGGAATAGAAGTACTTTCTTCACTCACATCACATATACAAATAAAGACAGTGGAGATGATCTTATCATTTTAACAAGTGAAAACAAACTTCAAGTAAACTAAAGCAACTAAAAAAATCCCAGCCCTTCTTTTTTAATACAGCAATCTGATTTAGGTTAGTTTTTCTGGGCAAGTTGAAACTTTTGAGACTGTTCTCACTGATGAAAAGTTTTTCAAGATCTTGAGCTCCATTGAGCTGATGCTGGACAAATGCTGCCTACTCCAAATCTCAGAAAAGGGAACATAAAGTCTAATCTGAAAAGGGATGCAGTTTTGTTTTGTTACAATTGCATTTTGTCAGCTTTCACCAAACAGAATAAAAACAAACATTTTTTGTTTGTTTCTTTTTCAGGTGCTATAGTTGATACTTCTCTTGTCTTAGTCCTCCTTCATGTTGAAGAGTATATGCACTATGAATTTATTTAGTATAGAAGTACACTGCAAATTTACTATCTATTAATTTTTTTTTAAATATTAGTATTCAGTTACAATTAAGAAGAAATCAACAAGAAATATGTCAAATTTAGGGTGAAAGACATTTTAATGAGCTTTTAGCAAGTAATCATGAATTGGTATTCATCCTTGAATTGAAAGAAGGAAGACAGGTAGATAGAACTGTATCATCTATGGATCCATAGCAATTGTCACATTTTTTTCCTTTCCTCTTTGTTTACCTAGAAAGGTTATACTAGAAAGAAAAAAAAATAGTATTTGTAGTAAGCAGACCATAAAATTTACCCTCTTTTAATGAGGAACAAACCTGCACAATGAAAAACAATCATACAAATATATTCAGGAATGTTACTAAATGCTGTATTTCAGTGCACTAGGCGGTAACAAATGCAGCATTGCAATAAGGGTGTCTTTTTGCAATGGAAAGATTATCACAAACTTTAAGCCTTATATCCACAGTCCTGAGATCTGAGGAGAAAATAAACTAGACTAATCTTGATTCCTATTGCTTTAATGTATCACTTTCTACTAATTGAATTAACAATGGTAAGTTTATCTTCTCAGCTTTGTTTCCATTTAAAGCTATAAGGCCAAAGTCCCCCATAGCTTTGAAAAATTCATTATTTTACAGCCTCAGGAAGTCTTGCACCAGAGCTCCAACACTAAAAAGCTTTAAAAAACTGTGCCTTCACGAGTGAGGTATTTCCAAGCAAGGATGAGAAATGACAAGCTTGGAAATTACATGTAAAGGTAGATCTTCAAGCAATGGTCACCCAAGTAAAAGCTAAATAGCTGAGTGTTGAGCCTGCATCCCTCTTTATTCACAAAAATCAAGGAACAAATACAATTTCATAAGCAAAGAAGGTGGTAATCACACCAGAAAGATTTAATCACTGATGTTCCATCTAATTCAAATTCTACTGGTTTTCTACGGGGCAGGGAGGAGGGGGGTGAAAAACAAGCTATCTGTCATGATTACAGGCCTAGCTGCATCCTTCTTCCCTTCCTTATTTCTCTGAATACATCTGCCATCTCCAAGTGTGCAAGTCTCTAATCTAACCACTCTGTATGAACCACCGCACAGCATGTGCTTGCCTCCCTCCTCTGCCTGTGCTCTGAGCTGACTGGACACAAGTCAGATCCAGAAGCTGGAGAGCAGAGCACTGAGGCCTTTATATAAAAGCTTTAAAATCAAGAGCTTACATTCAACTCTACTGTAATCCAAGCCTTTCAGTGACCAGTAAAGCAAGCTGCTCTGGGTGCTTTGGACCTCATTCCTCCACAACACTTCCCCCATCATAAATTACTGCAGCATCACTGGTCATCTGATCTAAAAGTTTAAGATCTACCCTTAGAAATAAGTCACTATCTGGGTTAGAGCAGAGGTAGCAGTTCAGTCTTGTGCTGCTGAAGAGGAACCCAACTTGAACAACTGTTTCTCTCAAAGCAAAACAGTTGCTACCTCAATTGGCATCTTTACTAATGCCAGTGGAAGGTAAAGATTAAAAAGCCTTCTTGAACTGTCAGTGAACAATCTGACTGACAGGAGACATGGCCTTCCCTTTCATTTTGCTGTTCCTGACAAACTTTTCTGTTAAAAGGAAAACAACATTTGTACGCACTGACTGAACCACACAGAGCAGCAGCTCTGTTGCTGCTCTGCCCCTGCACCACTTGTCTCTCAGCAGCAGTTCCTTCCTTCTCCATCCCTTACACAACTAGGATTTAGGTGAGTCAATACCAAAAACATAGCTCTGAGAGTCCATCTGTCAACAGTGTGATTGACACCAGCAATGGGAATGGATTTTGGTAAAAGAATTGTCCTGCTGTGTATTATAATTTCGTATTTAAATTCATTTATGAGCCTGAGCTCTTATTTGATCAGTTATGTTGAAATATTTCAGTGTGAGGTGTAGAACAAGAAGAAAGCCAGAACAAGCTCACCAAGGCAATGCTGTAAGCTCTTCAGCTAAACATCAAAGAGACCATCCCATATCTTAAATTAGCACTGAAGTTCCATATCCATCAAATTTCACCAGGTGCTGCTTTGTGAAGGAGGTTTTATGTTAGGGTGGGGAAAAAAGTGCCTACAACTTCACAAGTCTTCTAACGGTCTAAAAAGCCTAAAGAAAAAAGGTGATATGTATTTAAAAAAAAAATAGAAGAAAAAAAAGAAAAGCTCTGCTAGTGCACTATTGTCTGTGATCAGCCCACTGTGCATTGCTGATCCAGCTCAATGTTTGAAGCCAACAGCAATGTGCTTTGCCCATCACTGAGACCCTCGACAGAATGACTCTGTAGGGGTGGGGTTATCACAGAATAATCACACTCTTGGGTATTGGGTACGCAACCACATCTCAAATCTTGTAACACCCCAGAGGTGTGATTATCTGCTGTCATGCTTTAATTCTTAATTAAAACAAGAGCTGCAGCTCAGATAAGATCTGTGAGAGGATTATGGTCATTCTTGGTTAGAACAAGGGGGAACATGTATCTTTGGAATTAAAATTCAGGTGCTTGGGTGAACTGTGCAGTGCTGATCTGTACTTGGATCCAGCTCGTCTTAGTTTTCCCTTTGATATGATTTAACCAGGAGGCAGCACACTCAAAAAGTTGCAGTCCCCAGGAACCAAACACTGAATAACCCCATAAACTGAACTGCCATCATTCAAATATTTTTGCACTTCAATCACCCCTCAGCCTTTTGACATAAATAAACCTGTAAACTTTAAGTGTGCTTCTAATGATGCTAAAAACCTAATTCTTATTACTAAACATTAGTACAAGTCAGAGAAGCCACAAAAACACTGGAGGAATGCCTTGACAAAATGTGTACTAACCCAATGAACTTGCAAATATAAAGATCGTAATATGGCCTGAGGAAAAATGAACACAAAGTACTTCTGTAATTTTTAAAAAAACCCTTGATTTTTATTTTTAATAAATATTAACTCAACTTAAGGTCTTTTTTAAAGGTTACATTTGCATTTACAAAGAACTTTCAAGCAATTTAACTACAATGAATTTTAAAAAGGCAGCTTCCTGTCCTCACTGCTTACCTATTTTTAAATTTTATGAGACTCTTCGGGCAGAGTTTTGTAGCAGTTCAGATGAAAGTCTGGATGCATGCATACTTTAAAAGTTGAGGAGGAGGAAAAAGAAGAATAAAAAGAAGAAAGGAAAATAATCAATTTGGTATCAAATTTATTCCAAAGTCGAAAAGTGCAGTTTTTTTCTGATTGTGAAAGAAGACATGCAGGGAGGTCAAAGGTCAAGCAAAGAGGAGACAGTATTGTGTAGGAACTGTCACGCATCACCACCTTTTTTGACATGCACAGGGCCGTTTGTTGTCTGTCGAACATGCAAATTAAGTGCCTGCTGTCATAGCTAGCCGATATCTGAAAGTGGAAAATGAGACCACCTGTAACCAGTGAATGGAGTGATGGACAAGCATTCAGAGCTCGTCATTTCCAACGCCATTCACACCACCTCCGAATTGCATATGACATGTAAAAATCTTTTCTTAATATTCACAACCGGGAAGTTTGGGGAATTATGGAGGCTTCAACTGCTGCATCTAATGGGTTCTCCAAGCAGACAGCTGTGACTGTGAGCTGGCTTGATAATTAGGTGTCCAGGAAGATTTTATGCTATGAATCAGTTAAAAGGGAGAAAAGAAAAAGAAAATAATGGCAAGCAAAACTCGCTGGAATGGAAATCATATTAACCCTTGCATGTCTTCCTCAGCGCTTCGCTTTTACAATTCCTGTGAAGCAAGATTTGCAGAAATCAGACACATAATAATTTGTCTTCTGTCTCTCAGCAGCACTGTCTCCCTACTCAGAAAATTGCACTCCAACTCTGTTTGATGCTTTGTTTTCCTGAAGAGAATTTAGAAGCATTAAATCTAAATATGCGAATCCTTTTTCTATTTGAAAGCAAAGGCAAGGCTTTATTTAAATTTCTAGTTAATGTAGTGCATAGGATTTTAAGGAACAGATTCATTGTACTAAAGTCATGTCCTGTCATGTGCCTGTACATATGAAAATCAAACAGTTTAGCTAGCTCCTCTGTAATCCTTTGCATGTTATCCCTACTTCTGTATGCATATCTGTCTTTGTGCATGGGATGCCATAAATACTGCCCACAGTATAATTCAAAGAAAAAATGTGATCTTCCTGATTTTTAACTTCTACTTAATAAATAAAGCTGCTCTAAAACACGACAGGAGAGTTTGGATGTGCCTAGTTGCACGGTAAGCTAAAAAACTTATTTTATTCAGGGCCTAACTAATTAAAGTCAATGTTCATTCCTAAATAAAAAAATCAAGTTCTTCAGTCTGCAACTACTGTGCTGTGTTCTGAAAGCCATTCTAGCTGGGTTTCCTTTCAAATATAAAGACATGCATACGTACAGCAGACAGTCAACATTTGGGAAGGTTATTGACCACCTGAGGATTAACCAGAATTCAGTCATGGAATATTGTCTACCAATACTTCTAAGTATAACCAGAGAGTTTGGGGAGCCCATCTGAAGCCCTGCTATGCAAAGATTGCAGCCCTGCTCCAGACATCCAAGGAGTTAATCCTGGCACTCAGAACCGTAAGCAGGTGAGTTACCAGTATGATAAACAAGCTTCTCTGAGTTATATAATAGAAAAATTGTATTTAAATTCGTTTTATTTTTTTTAAAAGCATTGCATTTTTTATTTACATTATGCCAAGCTGTAAAATGTTATAGCTGTTCCACCATTGTCCACAACCTGCATTCGCTTCTGCTCTGATTTAGGTCTCCAGTGATTCCCCCTTCCTGTGGCAGGGCAATTTTAGAGAAGATGAAAAACAACTCTTTGACCCCTCTGACTGGGGCTGGGAGGGGAAATCAGAAAATGAAGGAATGAAAAAGAACTAGTGAATAGACACCCAAAGAAAAGGAGCAGAAGAGACACTGGAGAAAGACCTACCTGCACATATTCAAAAGCCATACTTATCCCATCTTTTCTTGAATAACAATGCTATCCTGTCTCTTCCTTTATGTTCTTATCATAGAATCATAGAATGTTAGGGGTTGGAAGGGACCTAGAAAGATCATCCAATCCAACCCCCCCTGGCAGAGCAGAATCACCTAGATGAGGTCACACAGGAATGTGTCCAGGCAGCTCTTGAATGTCTCCAGAGAAGGAGACTCAACAGCCCTCCTGGGCAGCCTGTTCCAGTGCTGTGTCACCCTTACTGTAAAAAAGATTTTTCTCAGGTTAATACTAAACCTCCTGTGGTCCGACTTGCTCCCATTCCCTCTTGTCCTAACATTGGATGACATTGAGAAGAGCCTGGCTCCCTCCTCCTGACACTCACCCTTAACATATTTGTAAACATTAATGAGGTCCCCTCTCAGTCTCCTCTTCTCCAGGCAGAAGAGACCCAGCTCTCTCAGCCTGTCCTCATAGGGCAGATGATCTTCTCCTTTAATAATCCTGGTGGCCCTGCACTGGACTCTCTCCAGCAGCTCCCTATACTTCTTGAGCTGGAGGGCCCGGAACTGGACACAGTATTCCACTTATTTTAGACCTGCAGGTTTTCTTGGAAGCACTACTTATCTAAGTTCCCATAAACTCGATAGAGAAAAAAGAAAAACATCTCAAGGAGCCCCGTTTCCCAGCCACAAGCCAGCAAATCCCATTTGATGATGTAGATCTCAAAGAGCTCTGGGAAAAAAAGTAGGAGAGCTTGAATTAGACAGCAGTCAGCCAGTACTACACTGCAGCCCACAGCTGAGAAATGTGCAAAGGCACACCTAAATACAATCCTGAAATACTATCACTCTGTTTCCTTGTTTCTCTCAAACACATAAGATTGCTGCTGGGCAGACAGAACTGGAAAAGCCAAAAAAACTGGCAAGGTCTCCGTTTCATCCCTTCACATCCACTCCAGAGAATGAACTTCTTTCTCTGTGCTTGAAACCAAGATCTACACAGGACTTGAAAACAGGCAGCACAAGGGTGGCATCTTACTAATCATATTCTAAACTGCACACAATAGAAAACCTAAACAACCAAAAGGTAAACCAGCCATTGTGTGCATTTACACAGAACAAAGTGCTTGGCAACAAAGTCAGAGTAAAGATTTCTTCTTCAAAACACCTTCCAATTACTATCCACATGCAACACACTCACATGCCCCAGCAGTGCCTCCGTAACTGCCATACTGTCAGTGTGACCAGGGTTGAAATATCCCTCATCTCTGAACATATTTCAGCCTTTTATCTTTTTTTAACTCTCTATAAAATAGCAGAAGAAGAAGAAGAAAAAGCCTCACTGACTGGCTTCTAACATGTCCCTGAGCCAGCTCACTGCCTGCAACATCTGTGCTTGCACAAGCAGGAAGGAAGCACACTGCCATGCAAAATCAAAAACCTGCAGCTTCAAGCAGGACTTCAACTGGCATTGTTGCTGAAGGACTACATAGCACAGATCTACAACCAGGGCCACACTGTTCATCTGCCTATTAGGGAGCTAGGTGGGAGCTCAAGAAGTTGGGCTTCACTTCTCAATGTGGCCCTAGGTGGTCAATTCGCCTCCAGCAGCATGGGTACACCAGGGCCCTGATGTCATGACTGCTGTTAAGGTATACCATAGATTTCTGCATGTGAGCTATTAATATAGGATTCTACAACATTCAATATCTGGCAACGTACTTCTCAATATGGCATGCTCCAACTTTCAAATAAGAACTAACAATTTTCAGATGTCAAAAACCGGCTATCAGCTAATATGAGGTTGTTATCTCCATTACACAAGAAGTTAGAGAGGTCTGTCAGAAAGTTCTTACTAGGGTAAAAGGGGAGAAGTGGCCATCGTGCTTTCAGGACAAGGAGGTACTTGTGCATCACAGTAGAGCAATACCACTATGAGACTACTGAGTCTCATTCAGGCTGAACATTGTAGACAACTAATACATTTCCTAAATTTTAATTTCACTGGAAGTGTTTCAAACAGGTCACAAGTAGGCACAGGGACAGGGGGAGGTTTTTCTAAAGAAAATTCTGTTCACTAACATATTGCAATACCAGGAACCCAAACCAATCATATTGAAATGTCTGCATGCAGTACACTTCAGGCCACATGTTGCTACTCTTGCAGTAAACAACGTGTCAATCAGAATACCTGACTTGCCTGTCAACATGGGTAGCAATGGCAGAGTATTTGTGGAAGAAAGATCTCATGAACACAGTTATGCAAGTCCTCCTTCCTACTCACTGTGGCAAGTCACATTCCTTGGAGCAGATCCAGGAAATTAGTGCATGGGGTAAAGTGTTACAAGTATTTTGCCACCTAATCTAAGACTTGTGTTTCTGCAGATACTTCTTGTACAGGTTTTATTTGTTTTTCTTAATTGATTGTGCCTAAGTTGAACGTTTATCCTGTTGGCAGGAATAAAAACCAAGGACCTACAAGCTCTCCTTGTTCTGAAGAAACTTACAAAATAGTTTGTGCAGACAAGTAAGAACCTTCACTTCATTTTTGTATGATGTTTTTATAGAAATCTGCTTATTCTGTCAGAAGAATCTGTCACTGAAAAGCAACCTGACTGAAAAAGATACAGTATATGACAAACTGAACTTTATTGAACCAGTTTCAGCCTTAAATAGAGCAAGCCAACGGCTCTTTCTATTTGAATGGAATTTACCCAGTTTACCCAAACACAAGACCTGGTTACTGTTCAAGTACAAGTCTATTTAACCCTAACAAAGGTAAGTGTGACGGCAAATTTTCACCCTAATTAAGTAAATAACCTAATAAAAATACCCAAGAGATTTCTAGTAAAATTTCCAGGTCACACTACCTATATAATACATTGTCATTAATGTGTATTTATTCACTACCTATATTATAAGAAATTACCTGTACAGGAAAAAAGTATTTGTCTTGCATTGGTACAATAATTAAAATATTCAGTTAAGCTTAATATTTAAAAGCAGCACCAGAAATTCTTATCCCTGTATTAATATGCACATGGTACTTCTTTCTCTGATTATATTCTTCAGTTTTCAAGTTAATATACTGAAGCTTTCCACCAAAAGAATTTCCAACAATAGATTATGCCATTAATAAGGAAAAAGAAAAGTACAAACATGCTTTTCTGCTCACTTTCTAGATAAGCTTAATTTCCCGTATCATTTTTTAATTGATGGTTTTATAAGTATTTTTCCACATGACTTTATCTAGCTATTTTAGAAATACTCTTAGCACTCTCTACAAATTTCTGAAATATATACAAAAGCAAGCAAGAAGAGAACACAGTGTGACTGTAAAACGTGCTATCGGAGGAAACAAACAGCCACAAACTAAACAGCACGCAACAAAAATAGTGAGTACCACGCATTGTGATGAAGTCCTCAAACTGGAGTTTTATGATGGCAGCTTAAAGTTTCTTACATGCCCTTGTGTTGCAGAGCTGAATGAGCCAGGGACAGCTGCACCAATTCTACACAATTAGTCAAGGTCAGACAGTGGAAAGGGAGGACACTCACTATTTGTCAAGAGAACAATGGCAGGAGGCTCAGCCTTTCTCCGCCAGGAATAACTGTTCGCTACATGCATTCAATCAGTGGTCAAATTATGCCTGGCCCTTTTTTTGTATAGTAGAGAGGGGCAACCTTTCCAGACAATCAAAGTGTAAGAACTAACAAGGCAGAGCAACAGCACAAAAACAAGCTTGTTTTAAGTACTGAAAGCATATGTTCTTGACACAAATTTATGTTTTGACACTTGCAGAGATGAAGGTAATTTCTACAAGCTTTGAGTAAAAACACTAAACACACTAAAACTCCTCCTTCTTTACTGAGATTTAAAAAAAGAATAATAATAATCCTAACAAGTTACTGGCGATTATTTTGCTTACTCTGAAGGGTTTTGGTGTTTTGTGGGGGTTTGTTTTCTTTTTTTAAATATGTATTTTTCACAAACCTGGAAACATATTCAGAAATTAAGTAGTTAAATTTTGAGCAAAGACACTTCCTCAATATAGGTAACTAACCAGAGCTGGAAACAAGAAAAACAATACAAAGCATCTGTCATTACCAGGAGGGGGGAAAAGAAAACCAAAACATTTTTAATAAGGCAATTTTATTGCAGTGCTTAGTTATGTGCACTTTGAGCTGTATTTTGAGTTTCTTAATGACACAGCACAAATACAGGAAAGCAAAAAAGCAGTATAAATATTGGATAGGAAGCAGTAATTTTGATACAGAACTCTCACAGTACTGCACTGGAATAAATGAGTTTAATTGTGTAAATTCTGTCACTTGTATGAACAAGTGTGGGGATGCAGAAAGTGCTTGAACTATCATATGTGACTACACCGAGATTCTCTTTTTTGAAAGGGCAATATAAATTTAGATATATCAAAAATTATTCATATTCACTGCAAACATTTAGGCAAGTTTATGGCAGTTCTAAATGCTAATATCCTTTTAAATATTTTCTCATATTTGCACACATCAAAGGCAAATAATTTTTAGACAGTTAAGGTGGCTATTCTTACAATTAAGAAATTTGAAAGCATTATTTTATGTCATTAAAAACATCAAATGGAAAATATTGTTTTTCTGGACACCACCTGAAAACTAGATCACATTAGCTTTGGAAGAAAGGAATTCTCTTTCAGGTAGTTTTTGCAGCTACTAAGGCTGCACAAACCACACCTTAGTTGTACACTACCATAGAAGAGGGAAGGTTGGAAATCCATGAACCATTGTACCAACTCCTTCCTTCTCAGTAAGAGGAAACAGGCCAACCCCCACCACACTTCCCTCTTTCTCAGTTGCTGTCCTGCAGACACATCAGGATGTTCAAAAACATTTTTTTTAAATGCTCACCATCTGTTTGGTGAATTTTTCTTCCAAAAATCTTTCCCCTTGTGACCTGAAGCTGCATTAGCCCTGTGGTTAAGAAGCCATCTGCCCCAGCAGAAAAACTGATTCTGGAAAGATGCAATAAGGGGAAGAAAAGGGAGAAATTTTACCTTGATTTAACTTCACACCCAAAATATCCTACATTCATGATAAATCTCTACTGAATTATATTTGAAAAACAAGTTTTTAATATATTAACTTGAGAAGAACCTCTATTTTCATATGGAGCAATTCAGATAAATCCTTTAAACTAGCACAAATTTAGTTGTTCTATCTCTAACAAAGACTGAGATTTGATTGTATGAACTGCATCTGTTAATTGAAGCAAGAAACCAGTGTGCTACCTTCTAATTCTAAATCCTTAACAGCACTTGGTTATTGCATTGTTTACAAAGCAAGGTATCCTTGACTGGTTTCTTTATCATATTTCCAATGTCAACTGAATAAATTAGAACAGAAAAACGTGAGAGTACCATGTACCTTTTCAAGCCATTTGGCTTAGTGAACCAGGATAGATTCAGGCAAAATAACCTTTTTTCCAGTCTGGTGGCTTTGCCGGAAGTAACTGCCTTTTTCTTCACATTTAGCAGTCCCTTCCCATCCTCTCTTTCTCTGGAAAGAAGTCCTTCAAGGTAAATGAAATTTGCAAATGGAAATAACCACTGAGGTCACTTTCAAGGTGCTTGCCATACACCTTCTATATTAATAGGTACAGTTCCTGCTTCCTGTGATGAGAACTTAAACCTAAATTCTGTTTTTTCTAAACTTTCTCTCCTCCATACCAAAGCAGAAGCTTTCTGCCATCATTCCTCCACTGGCTCTTATCTAATTTCTAGAAGGTGAAGACACATCCTATGTTTGAAAACAGTGCTAATTAACAGAAATTAGTCTCATCTAACAACGAACAAGGAAATTTATTCTAGAAAGGAAGACAGAATTTCTTACAACTATTCAAATTTTTTCACTAAACCAATCATAAATCAAATAGACCATAAACCCTGCTTGGGAATTACTGGATCTGAGAAAGAACTTATTCAAATGAATTCATCTAGCTAAAGGCAACTGTTATTTAACTGCATATTTTGAATTTTTCAGTATGAAAAACTAGATATTTCTATTCCATACTGACTTTTCACATACTTGGAAGGCTGAATTGTGAATCCTCAGAGCACATTAGGAAATAATATTTTGTGGCATTATTGAGAGCGTTTTTTCCCAAATGTGTCTACTGCCATATCTAGTATCGGTACCTGACTGGTTTGCAAATCTTTGCACAGAGCACAAAAATGGAGAAGTATTGCTTGAAACTTTTATCAAGTGAAAACTATGCAAGCAATAGCATTTTACTTAAAAGTCTCACCCACAGGGGAAAAAAAAGAATAATAAAACCTGTATTAAAGCTGAATATCTAGTAACTTACAAGCTATTTTTACAGTATTCATTTAAAGTCACCTTTTCTCCAAACATCATTAAAATCCAACTAGAAATGTGTCAAATTGGAGCAAAATCTTCTAATGTTATTCTTCCTGAACACTGTGGGCTGCAGAATGTTCCAAATATATCTACTCAAATATACATGTTCCTCATAATGATTAGATAAATGTTTTTACATGACTACAAAACATGTCTAAAATGCTTTAATTCAATAGCAGAGCTTTATAATAGACATGTATTCTGCTTAAAACTAGATCTAAGTTTGATGGACATACAGTTTACCCATATAGTAAATAAGAATGTACACCAGGTTCAGGTAGTTTATAAAACAGAAGTCACTCATAGTGAATAAAATGCTAGAAACCACATTCAGAATAGTATCCAATCTGTCATTTGGATAGTACATTTATGCATTTGACAGGAGGGTCTTCTCTTAAAGAGGTTAATAGAGTCACGACATGTATCACCAAAGTTGGACTGCTCTGTAGACTGTCAAGAGAAGGGCAGGTAGATAGGTAAATTAGAAAATACTGAAATAACCTTCTCACTGTTATAACAAGGAGGGAAAAGAGGAAGAACTAGGACTCTGAGAATTCATTAATTCCTTTCTGATATTGCTCACAGTGTACTAACTTGGGTCTGTATCAACCCTCAGAGCCTGAAACACAGGAAAGTCAACTATAAAGACCTGAGTATAGATAAAATTATAAACTAATGTACCGTTATACTCTAATGTTAACTCTTAATGCACATTTCTATCAACCACTATTACCATTAATTGCTCAATATTTTTATTCTAAACGCAGTACTGAAATCTCTGAAATAAAGTTGTTTGAAAGAGGGAAAATTAATCCAATATCAAGGCATTACAGAAAGATCAAATAAACCACATTCATTTAAACCTAATAAATTTATTTTTAGTTTAACAATATTAATTACTAAGAGAAAGCACTTGTGCAGGCAAAATGCAGTTCACACAAAATTTAAATCATAAAATAAATTATCATTGGAAGAATTAGTGTTCTTTAAAGAGGAAAACCATAGCTGAACAGGAATTGAAATAAAAAAAATTTTCTGGAGTTCTAAAATTAAAGGAATCGTGATGACAAGTGTGTGCCTGTAGAATCCAGAAATTAAAATCTAAATATATTCTGATACTTGTATGAATCCAGATCACAGACTCTACTGTGAACCATCACAAATATAGACAGACAGAACTATATTGTAAAGCTGAAGATAAACTTTCATAATACAATTCATGAGCATGGTTTACTGGACATTAGCAGGAATTTCTGCTACTATAAATATCATGTATTGCAGAAACACATTTTGAATAATTTCTCTCTTATCTCTCTCTGGCCTGGAATACTTGCAGGAAAAGAAGAACATAAAAGTAGGAGAATCCATCAAAGCACCTATTTAAAATTTAATAGTTTTTTTAACAAAAAGAATTTCCAATCTGCATTTACTTCTTATTACCTCCAATATCTGCTAAAACCAACAACTAAGATCAGCCCTCAAGTTCTGGATATTTGATAAAGAGCCTTGACTTACAACCTACAACTTTTATAACTTATAACAGCCATATGACCCTGAGAAGGCCCGATCTCGTCTGATCTCAGAAGACAAGCAGGGTTGGGCCCGGTTAGTGCTTAGATGAGAGACCACCTGGGAATATCGGGTTGCCGTAGGGTTTAGTTGGGGATGTCCCGGCCCACTGCAGGGGGAATTGGACTAGATGACCTCCAGGGGTCCCTTCCAACACAAACCATTCTGTGATTCTGTGACTTGAGGACAAGTGCTCACCATTTTCTGAATCATTAAGTAGAAAATTAAGGGCTGTGTTCCTCCATCCTGGCAGAAGCATACCATATGATTTAGGTGATGAGTCATTGAGCTGGAATTTCAATGATCAAATATTCACGATGAGATCCTTGAGAATGAGCTACAGACCAAGATGAAGGATTATTCACAGAAGTTATCGGATGAATAGTTTTGAATAACGAGCACATATGAGCCTTTGCTTACACAATCTGTGAAGAAAAAAAGTCAATTGTGGAATAACTTACTAATTTTAAATTATGATTCTGGCTCCAAAATGTATTTACTGCATTACAGTGAACTGTAAGATGATTGCCCTTTATATTTTCTAAGTGCAAAGTTTTCACAATAGCCATATACTGCAAGAATAAACGTCTGAATAGAAGTGATGATACAAGTTATTCTAGAACACAAAATATATTGCTTCTTTGATCAAAGGTCAAACCTAGAATAGTAATGTAAACACACACTGGCTGGGCATAGGTGAGAAGTCTTTCATAAATCCAGCAGAAGTGAAAGCTGTCACTAGTTTCTTTTTATGAGCTTGTTTGATGACAGTGGCCTGAGGTATCAATTAAAGAGAGTTACTTTATGACATTATTAGTGCAAAGAGTTTCAAAGGTGAGTCTATTTGTCATGCCTGATTAACACCAAGTATGGGAAAAAAATAAAATGGTAACAAAATGAGCAATATCTAATTTTAAAAAGATCCAGTCAAATTTGCCACTCGCTCAACTGCAAATTCTAGTTCCTTACTGCTTTATTTTGGTTTGTTTTGTTTAATTAATGATTCAAAACCTAATTTCTTACCATCTTATCAGAATTAGATTTAGAATTTAAACTATGAAACTAGCTTCTCTTACCCTGTGGCCTAAATTGGACTCAACAACTCAACAGAAGTCAGAAAACTCAGCGACAAACCTCTACAGCTATCGCCCTCCCTCTACAATATTAAACCCCAACTTTTTATTTCCTTATGAATCCTAAATATGAGTCTACATTACAGAATTCTCTAAGGTGAATAGCATTTCTTAGTAACATTTTGGCTGAAAAAATGTACTTGAACTTAGTTGAACATTTAAAGAGTCATTGCATCTAATTCATCCTAAATAATCAGGAGGATGTATTTAGAATGTATATCATGTATAGAGACTCAACTCTCAAGTGATATGCAATGTACAGTCCCCCACAGCCACGCAGATCAAGCACACAATGCATGCACTGGTTCCTCAGCTCACTGCCTGAGACTCCTTTTACAGGGTGAAAACAACACACTAAGATATGCTTGACATTATGCAACTGCCCACTGCATACCACTGAAAAGTTTGTTTACGATGTTTATAATCTTTCTAAAAATGCAAACAATTTTACTGTTTTCATTAAAACTACTACAAAAACAGACTTCTGACACTGAACTGCATATGCAACTCATGTCTTTTCACAGGGAAGAAATTATTACATCATCCAAATCAGATTCTCAGTCTAGATTTTTTTCTTTAAAATCTTCTAGAAGTCAAATGTGCCTATAGATAGATATGCAGTTTAGCTGCCCAAGACTCGAAGTATTTTAATAAGTTGGGATCCCAGTGCAAGGCAAGAGAATTCCATTCAAACACATTTAAAAAAAATCAGAACCTAAATACACAAAAACACAGTCATCAAAAAGAAATGTTTCTCCTTTGGTGGAAAAGCAATGACTAATGCTTATTTTATATTACAGAAATATCCCAGTGAAATATCTGTTAGGAATATCTGTTGTGGAAGTGATTTACAGAATCACAGAATGTTAGGGGTTGAAAGGGACCTAGAAACATCATCTAGTCCAACAACCCTGCCAGAGTAGGATCACATAGATGAGGTCACACAGGAATGTGTCCAGGCAGCTCTGGAATGTCTCCAGAGGAGACTCCACAGCTCTCCTGGGCAGCCTGTTCCAGTGCTGTAAAGAAGTTTCTCCTCGTGTTAATACTAAACCTCCTGTGGTCAACTTGCTCCCATTCCCTCTTGTCCTAACATTGGATGACACTGAGAAGAGCCTGGCTCCCTCCTCCCGACACTCGCCCTTAACATATTTATAAGCATTAATGAGGTCCCCTCTCAGTCTCCTCTTCTCCAGGCTGAAGAGACCCAGCTCTCTCAGCCTGTCCTCATAGGGCAGATGCTCCACTCCTTTATAATCTTGGAGGCCCTGTGCTGGACTCTCTCCAGCAGCTCCCTATCCTTTTTGAGCTGGGGGGCCCAGAACTACACACAGTATTCCAGGTGGGGCCTCACCAGGGCAGAGTAGAGGGGGAGAATAACCTCTCTCCATCTGCTGGCCACGCTCCTCTCAATGCATCCTGGGATGCCATTGGCCCTCTTGGCCACAAGGGCACATTGCTGGTTCATGGTCATCTTCCTATCCACCAGGACTCCTAGATCATAGGGCTGTTCTCCAACAGATGAGTTCCTAGCCTGTACTGATACATGGGGTTGTTCTTTCCCAGATGCAGTACCTTACACTTACCCTTGTAAAATTTCATTAAGTTTCACCCTGCCCATGTCTCTAGCCTGTCCAGGTGACAATAAAAAAAAACCAACTGCAAACTTGCTGAGGGTACACTCTACCCCTTCATCCGGGACACTGATGAATATATTGAACAGTACTGGACCCACCACTGACCCCTGGGGACACCACTAGTCACAGGCCTTCAGTTAGATTCTGCTCCACCGACCACAACTCTCTGGGCTCTGTCCTTCAGCCAGTTCCCAATCCATCTCACAGCACAGTCTCCCAATCCACACTTCTTAAGTTTGGCTATGAGGATACCATGGGAGACAGTATGGAAAGCTTTGCTAAAGTCAAGAAATATTTAACAATTCTAATCATATTTCTTAACTGTATACCTATGCTTCTTCATGGTAACTTTTACTAGGTTTCTAATAATCATTAGATGAGTAAACCTACAACAATTTCTTTCTCTCTTTCCTCACCCCTCCCTTCTCGCAATCAAGTTGACCTGGTAATTTAAAGTAGCCTCAGTTACACTTAATCCCTCATTTCTGATCTTGTTTATGTCCCTTGTTTATGTCCTTCTTTATATTGTTTATCATTCATTCAGTACTATCCATGTGTCTTCCAGATTTCTTATTCAGAAGTTAACAATTATCTCCCTTTATACAAAAAACATGAAAGTCAAAAGAAGTGTTGCAAAAAAAAAAAGTTCTCAACTTCATCATATTAATTATAAATTACCTTGTGGAAAGCTATATCTTCTAATAGAAAGGCCAGCCAAAAAAGCAATAAAGTAGTAGGAGGGAATCACACCAAAGTACTCATTATGAATTAACACTAATGCTAAAAAGAAATTCATTCTTTCCTATAAAGACTGGGTCAAATAGAGTCACAACATACAAAAAGTTTACAGACCCAGAGAAGAAAAGGTGACAGCAGCAGCAGCAAAGTAATTTCTCATTTTCACTCAAAGTCTTCCTCTTCTTATTGTTTATAGGGAGATTGACTATTGACCAGCTACTTCAAAGAAAATTAAACTGAGGAAATGAATTTTGCATTCTGGCCTGATACTGTGGAGTCTTTTGCCATTCTTGCAGAAAGAACCAAGCTAGGATCTGTGTTTGGCTCTCACCGGCTCTGCCTTTAATGCCTCATACTTCTGCTATCCCATTACACCATTTTACCCCATCACCAATTCACCAGTGCTCTGACATCAGTATTTTTCTCTACTTACTCAAAAACAGTAGTTTTTGGTAAAAACTAATGAGTGTGTCACACCAGCGCTTGAGTGTTATTCTTTAGAAATCTTGGTTTACATTAGTACGGTAAAAATATTCTCCATTGGAAATGTTTATTACAATATAAAGTAACATCCAAAGACTGAAAGAAGACTGTAGTTCTTCTTGTGGAAATGCTGGGGTAACTCATTAAAAAAAATCTTCAGAGTTGCAAGGTGATCAATGATATCTAAAGGCCACATTAAGTGTGCAAATAATGTTAGAAATAGGTTAGTCTGCTAGGTACTGGGCAATAGTTGGACCTTTCCATCTAAATAAATTCTCTTGTATTATTTCTCTGTCCAGAAGATGCTCTGAATATTTGTTGTTCTATGCTACATAAAACCATGAAAACAAGTCTTCTGTTGCAGGGTTAACTGCATGAAATGCTAGAAAGAATTTTTCTCCTCCTCCATTGTCTGTACTGAGGTCAGGACAGGTTAGTAGCATCGAAGACCACCTACCAGCTGAGGCAGGATACTGATTACACAGCAAGCATCACACCAAGAATTAAAGGTGTGCTGAGAAGGAATTATCAACATTATCATCTAACTTACAGGACTACCCAATACGGAATTATACTGGGGTTGTTTGGTGGCATCTTAACTCATCAGTTCACTAATGTTGCTGAGGTATTTGGAACGGATGATGTCTTAATTCTGTTACTTGCTCAACATGTGCAAGAAGGCACCAGAGAAACTGATATTAGAGTAATAGTCCCACTCTGTTGTGGACTGGATACATACTGAAAGATAATTGCACAATAAATACTGAGTGCATCACTTGCACATTTCCTAGTATGCAAAGAAACTTGATTTCAAGCTCAGTAATGTTTCATGTGTCTCAAGACCTATGCACATTGACACCCATATTGCAAACATAGATCAAGCACTAATGCAGACTGCATACTTTAAAGAAAAATGTTCTGCTGAAGTGTTACATACAAGATACACTGGAGTAATAAGAAATATTATTCACCTTCTTACACACTCTGAACACAAAAAAGGGACAATCACATATACCAGTGCCATTTAAATATAGAACATTTCACTGCCCTAGGAAGTCTATCTACTCAAAACTAATTCCCAGACAGCTAACTCCATCCATGATCCTTTCATTTGTGCTTCAGCACTTGAAAAAGCCAAAACTGCTCTAATCATTTCTCTTAATATGCTAAATTCAGGCAGTTGGGAAATGGTCTAAGATAGAACTCCATGCTGCTATCTTGAGATTTTAAAGCAGTTACCACCCAAAACTTATCTCAGCAATGCCTGCTGGCATTACAACACAGAAGAGAATAGATGGATAATTCTAGGCTTTCTGCTGTTATACTCATTTCTTAGAGGTGTTTTCAATTCTACAAGATCTACCTCTTTCTTATGAGTTGCAAAAGTAAAGGAAGCATATATATATGTAAGGCTTCTGAATCTATTCTACTGGATCATCCAACAAATAATCAGTTTGAACAAGAAGCCCTTAACGTCCTTTCTGCAATATTGATAGTCAAGATGACAAAAGTCTTGCTTTATTGTGCAGCTGAGGACAGTAGTCAATGCATTTATGACTTCTGTTGAGCAGTAGTTCAAAGTTAAGTATTCCCATTATGTTGCAAACACTGGTATACTAAATGGTACAGGACTATAACTCAGATACAGTGATGTATTTCAAAACAAGTCTTGTTCCTAAAAACAGTTATGTTCTTAAACCTAGTTAAATAAGTTAGAAACAATTTTCAGATCTTGAAAAATGTATTTGATAATCTCATCTCAGATAGTATGATGAAACCCCAGAATCATTAGTAGAAACAAAGAACTATTTTATAATAAAATATTAGACTGCCTTCTGTCCTTTACAGCACAGGTTGCTAGAAGAAAACACAGAAATATTCCATCTTTCCATGGCTGCAAGCACCATTTTGCTGTTCAAACAATGGAATAATAAATAATATTTTAACACACAAAATACTTAAGTATTTTCAAATACCTTCAGAAAATAACTCATTGTTTGGTCACAGACATTTTTTACACTGTATCTGTATGTACGTAAATAAAAACAATCGTGAATGCAGCACAATGGAAGAGCCATTTAACCTGTGAATTGCAAGGTTATTTTTGTAGCTGTGTCTTGTCTAACCAGTGCGGCAGATGATTTATGGTCTCCAGCAGAGCTTCATCATCATTGTTCTCACCTTTATTTCCATCATAGTTAATTAAAGGGAAGGTCATTGTCACCTTATGTTTTAAACCTTCTTAACATAATATATCACCCTGGGTATGCTCTAATAACAGGACCTGTGAAGGAATGTTGTTCTAAGGAAAAAAATATACTACAGCATAATCCATCCTGTTAACAATTACACCTTAGATTTACACATAATGAAAGTTAATAAGCAGACAGAATGAAGGCTACATCTTGATACTCATTCAAATCTTGATTAATTGGCTGTGTGATCTAATGGAATAAACAGTAGTGTGCTTTTCTTGACTTCAGGCGTATGTATGAAGAGCGAGTTTCTAAGGGAAGACCTTCCCTTGAAATAGTTCTAGCATACAAAACACTGTGTCAGTGGGGGCAAAAAAAACCAAAGCACATATTTTAAATACTACCAAAGAAATCTCTTTTGATGTAAGATGTACAAAATAAACCACCTTTAAGTCGAAGATTGGCTCAGACAGATTACAAAGTGTTCAGACAATGAAGACAATGGTTCTTAATACAGTTTCAGTAGGCGTTAGCATTTTTAAATCCCCTGAGGGAAAAATTCAAACTGACTTATAATTACCTACTAAAGAGAACCAACTCCCTAAAACACACACAGAACTAGGAGGGAAAATCATCTAAATATATATTTAAATATTTACTGCAGAACAACTCAAAAAATCTTTTATGCTTAATCTGTATCAAACATCTTTTAAAACTATTATGTTGTTTATACAATCAGTCAAAATATGGGCTAAACATACATAGAGCTTCACAGCACTACTATACTTGTTAGCCACAGAGAATTACAGGAAACTTGAATGCTGAGCACTTTATTGCTGCCCAAGTTTATCTCCATGCTAGAAGAAAAAGGTGATTTTCATTATAGTATTGGTGGGTTGTAATATAAGCTCTAGAAAAGACAATATACATAATTATGCTCCTTGTCATTTGCTTGCTTAGTGCCTCCTGGCCTCCTTACAGCAGCTTTCAACTCATCTATATGTAGACAATTTGCTTAGCTAGAGGCAAGATTTTACCTCAGTCAACTGGCCTGTGCAGGTAAACTATGGACCACAGAACCAATCTGTCTACTGATAGCTTAAAAAATGGGATCTGAGGATGAAAGTCCTGTCCATTAATTTTGTCTTCCTTGCTATACATGCCAAAACTTCAACCTGGGTGAAGAAAACAACTGGTCTATACGGACCAAAGCCATACTGATTCAGGACTTCCTCATTCTGGTTGCAATTCTTCCAGGGTTGCTTCCAATGATGGAGTATGCATCTCTGACACATTAGTACATTTTTACATGGTAAAAGATTTGTCGTGTGCCTCCTGAGGAGTCATGAATTCCATGGTTGCCCTGAAAGAAGAACTTTTATCAGCTCCTTCCAATGACTTAGTTGGAGATATCATGATGGTTAATAAACTGCCACTTGGAGAACTCAACACCAGAAACACTTTTGCAAGTATCCTTTGCAAGTATCCTTCCCCAGATCACAGAAATATATTAGTACTCTTTAAAGACAATATAAGTGCATTATCTCCTTATTTGTCTTCATTTGTCTTTTGACAGCATTAATGAAAACCCTAGAGGCCAGAGATCCAGACCTGTGAGAATTTCCATGGAAAACTCACAGATCATGTAAAGACAGCATTAAAAAAAGGGTGCCATTCACTCAGCACCATGCTGAAAAAATTGTGGCATTTCAAGACAAACATTAGCGTACTCATTCAACAACAGATCTCATTCATGCATATGCATTATGTTGCTGTGTAATTGTGTGGAATGGTAGATTAAGTAACTCTGTAAACTGTATTCAGCTGGTACAAGAGTATCCTTTCTTTATATACAGACATAAAACTTTACTTAAACACCAGCAATTAATTTTGGCTAATAATATAAAAAAATACACTGCAACAATGTTGAATTGAAGCACAGGATGTGTTGAAAAATCCAGTCAGCACTCCAGACTCAGTATTCCACTACAGAACAGCTAGAAAGCAAAGCAGGGAAATGGATATGGATGAATACCAGTCTTATGCTTCTGAGTAATCTAGCTGTTTGGCTTATTCTCCTATGAAGTTCTTAATCATATTCATTAGAGCAGTTCATTTTGCTTCAGGACAAAAGTATTTCACAGAGCAAAGCCTAAAATCAGTGTTATTACTTTAAATAACCAACTAGAGAAACGTAGCAAATGAGACTTCTCTCTTCTTACACATTCATAAAAGGAAGAAGCAGCACCACAAAGTGTAATCTACACCAGCTTGAACAACTGGAAACCTGAAAGAACCACCAGATTGTTTAGTTCATGTCGCAGACTTTCTAATTGTGTCATGTCTCCTTTGTTACTGTACAAAATGAGATGTTTAGCTAAAGAATATCCTTTGCATAATCAGTGTGTTGCTTTAGCTCCTCCTGAGATGTGAGAAGACATCTTAAATTTTGAGGCCTTAACTTTTCTCACTAGGTACTACTACTACCAGTCTCAAAAATTCAGATATCATGAGTCAGGCAAAAGAAAAAATCATGACCTCGATGCCAAAATCCCATTGAAAAAACCCTTGTATTTCTATTACACATTTGGCAAGTCTTCTGACTTCCCATTAAGGTAGGTGTGTGCAAGTCACTGTGCCAGCTCTACCTGACATACAAAGATATACCTGGCGCCTGCTTTAGAATTTTCTGCTGCTTAACAGGTAGTTTAGAACTTACAACTTCTTATCAAATCTCGACTACTAATTAACTAATTACTAACCACATGAAGTTCCTCTGCTCTTCATACGCCCAGCAAAGATCTACAACTAATAGAACTTTCACAGGGCTTGCACTCCCATGCCCCCTGCAAAAGCAAGGTACTCATTCTTCCTGCAGTTTCAGGGATTCTCCATTATCCTTTTGTCCTCCTCAGGCTTGGCTTAGCATTAATGTGAGAGAGAAAGAACAACCTATACTTACTACCTGTCTTCCCAAGGAAGCTAGGGGACTAGAGGTGTCAGACAATCAGAGGCATCTTTATGGACATAGAGGCTGGCAATTCTCTTTTGATGGTGCCTGCAACAGAGGTCAAAATCAAAGATATTCCATATGTCAGCTCTGGCAGACTTCCTACAAGGTGAGAGAGATGCTGTGTTAGCAAACACAAAGAGTCTTCCTCAGAAGAATGGGTAGTTCAGCATGGCCACATAAATAATTGTCTTCAACTCATTCAAACTTCGCTGAGATGGATATGTTCTGATGCAGCAAAAAAAAGTCTCTTCTACAAGAAGTTTTGAACAAGGTTCACAAGGTTCACTGTCTACACACTTGACAAAATTTTAGTACCGCCACTAATCTGCAATAACTGATTGACCCTGACACTAATTACCCAGTAAAAGCTCCAGCCTATCTTCATGATGACTCTTGTGTGGCTTCTCAACATGAGATAATGAAAATGAGATGTCTGAGAAGAGAGGTCTTGAGGTACTCCTCATACAGCAAGTGTCCTCTACTCAGGTGAGCAATCCCCATAGTAGCATCACCTCTCAGCACCTGGCAATAAGCCCATCTGTGTTAGAAGGCTCTGTTGAGAAGGGAACAAGCAATCCAGAGTGTAGCAATGCAATGACCTGAGCCTTCAGAAGCGACTGTGGGACAAAAAGCAGCAGGTTTTCTTAGGCCCTCTTATTAGTACCATGGTATCATCCAAGCCTCCTTTTTCTCCTCTCAAATTAGACAATGACTAAATATTAGGTACCTAAAGGAAGAACTTCTGTTCAGGTGGTCATCATCAGCAAGGATGGGACAAAAAAAAACTGTAGGAGAAGTCCTAATGTGCCCTAATTTATAGTGAAGGAAAGCATGAGCTTTTTTGGCCTGAGGGACTTGGAGTCTTTACCTGACACTGGTATTTAAAGTGACAGATGATTACCCAGAGAAGGAAATAATGTGACATTAAAATATTCCTCAAGACATACAACATTTGATACCCTAGCTCAAGAAACCTTATAGAAAAAAAATAAAAGAAAGAAATAAATAATAATAGCAATTAAGACTGGGAGGCAGCACAGGCAGTCTGGTTAAAGAGTGGGTAAGAACAGCAAAAAAAGGGAAAAAAACTAGTGAAATTATTCTATACCTGTGTCTAAGACCAAGATCTGGTCCTAATGCCTAACAAAGATATATAGAGGTTGGTTAGAAATCAGTAATAGGACTCACATGGGAACCATAGCGAATGAACATTACTTACTGACATGCCTACCTATCCCTGATATAAAATATCTCATGATCAATACTATATCAGTAGCTGTACATCAGTCTACAGAGACACAATCTAGTATTATATATACCAACATATTCTTAATTAAGATCCAAAGAAGCACACTCACAATTCACTAATGACAATCACAGATTATAAACAAAGTTTTGCATCCCTAAAAATTATGGCAGTTTTCTTCCCCTATGCCTCCCCCCCAACCAAAACACACCTTTTTCTATTTCCTTCCAAGAGATGAAATTCACAGTGTTCAAAAGCCAGAGAGTTGTTCTTCAACATAGACAAAACATCACCTATCAAAAAGTCCCTACATTTTCTAGACTTTTACAGTTTAAAATATGCCAATTTCACCTACTAATAGTCTGAGGCTGTATTTACATGACTCTTTACATTTCCCTGATTGTTAGATTTCAGAAATCTAGCTGGTCTCACAGTTGCCTACCAGTTCAGCATGTCCCTCTCCAATGTGAATGATTTGCTGGGGACAAAAAGTTTAAAATTGTGAAACAAGTTCCATTTTCCAGCATTACACAACGGGGTTAGAGATTAGCCAGCAATAATATATATATATATATATATTTCAAGCACTGTTTACTATTTATATCTTTATAAATCATTTATTGCATCCTGCTGTATTCATATTTTTACAGCATAAATTACGTAGGTGACAAGTTGTGACAGTCATACAAAATGTGATTTTATGACATTTTTCCACTTGCTGCCTTTGGTATTAAAAAAATCAGGTTATCGTCATTCTGCTTCATATTTATAGTTCCTGTAGAATGACATGGAGAAATTTCAGAGTAGGTTAGTCATAGTGATATGCATTTGTTTTCCTACTTAAGTGAGACTGCTTATATATAAACCAGTAAATTTACTGTAATGCACATCTCAGCAAGCCAGCACTGTTTAGACTAATTCATATAAAAAAACCTGTCCACTACAAAATGGCTATAAATATTCTCTTTGGGATTTCTAAATTTGCCTGCCTCTTTGGAAACTACTTCTGTTCCTCTAGTGACTCTGAGGAGAAAACGCAACCAAAATATAATGGACTATTTCTTCTCCCTTCAAAGTGATCAGCATTGTGACTTGCTTTACCAAGAGTAGACTAGGTAAAGCCTTTATAACTAAATGTAATCTACAAATCAAGACGAACCAGTTAACACTTTCCTCTGACTTCTACCAATGTTAAAAAGCAACAGGGGAAAAAAGTGCCTAGATGACAGACGTCCAAACATAAGTCAGATATTCCTTTTTCTTAAATCAGGGGAACACAAAAAAAAAACCAACATTAGTAGTCTCATATTCTAGAAAACATGCAATACTGCTTATGCTGCCAGTACCTCTTGTAAAACCTGTCACAGCAAATATGGGCACACACTAAAGAAACTGCTGGGTTTGTGGCAAGCAACACACCCTGTAGACTTCTTCAAATTATGGCAGGAAGTTACAGAGAAAGTGATGATGTAGTTGTCTGGCAAAGCTGGACAGCTTTCTTGTTCTCAGCACAAAACTGGAAAGGAAACTATTTCAGGGTCTATCAAAATTTGCAAAACAAAAGACAGCACTCAAAAAAAAAAAGTACCAATTAGGTTTGTTTTTCACACTACACTTGTTCAGCATAGTGACTGGCCAAAATTTCTGTTATGACACAACTTCCCCAGATATCTTAAAAAGGAAACATACCAAGCACTTCTTGTCGCAATTTTTTTTTCTTGATTTTTATTATTTTTTATTTGGCTGATTTGAGTCTTTTGTTCTGGCTTAGTTTTAGGAGGATTTATGAATATGTAGGGGGTTTTGTTCGGAGAGTGACAGAATTGGAGAATGGTAGGGGTTGGAAGGGACCTCTAGGGATCATCTAGTTCAACATCTCTGCCAAAGCAGGTTCACCTACAGCAGGTTGCACAGGATCATATCCAGGTAGATTCTGGAAGTCTTCAGAGAAGGAGACTCCACAACCTCTCTAGGCAGCCTGTTTCAGTGCTCCATCACCCTCAAAGGAAAGTTTTTCCTTATGTTTGGGTGGATCTTCCTATATTCCAGTCTGTGCCTGTTGCCCCTTGTGCTTTTGCTGGGCATCACTGAGAAGAGACAGGTTTCATTCTCTTGACCCCTGCCCTTTATATATTGATAAGCACTGAGAAGATCTCCTTTCAGTCTTCTCCAGGCTAAAGAGTCCAGGTCACTCAGCCTTTCCTTGAAAGAGAGGAAATCAGACCCACATGGGAGTTTGCTTTGCTTTGTTGGTTTGGGGTTTTTTTTTGTTTGTTCCAGTTTGCTTTTCCAGTTTAATAAACTCTACCCTGCATAATGATTGATACTCCCTGTCTGGAATGCAATTCCTGTTCCTTTTGCCTCATGAGAAGAAACAAAATTTTAGGATGCTGTGCTAAAGGGTTTTAGGGCTGGTTGTTGAAAATAACGGAGAAGAACCCAGGACATGGACCTGCAAAGGATCAGTAGCATGAGGCAAAAAAGAAACAAATAAAACCCTCTCACTAGGAGGTTATAGAATCATTTACGCCATTTCAATCAAACAAGTATTTTATATTTAAAATACTTCCCAGATTTCAGGTTAACAACAAATTTTTTAATAGCTAGCCCACTAAATGTAATACATTTTCAGGTATATTTTTGAGGCTCTTAGACAATTATTTTTAAAAAAAGGTTAAGTAATTCCTATAAGATAACTTAGTATTTTGATATACCTGGAACTCTGCCCAACACTGCAGTAGCATTTTTATCTTTATAGCAATACATTGTTTAAAGTAATTTACATGCATCTTTTCCATTGCTATTTTGTCATAAAGCCATCAGGATGTTTTTAAGGCCAATGCAGTATTTCCTAAATAGCTGTATGAAGAATAAGGTTTGCATATGAAGCAGATCTATACTAAAACCTTACTGATATTCGAATTATGAGTAATTTGTATTGTGTAAATTCATTGAATTGGCAAATGTTGTCCTTGAGTCCAGAAGGCAAAATTTGTTGCTTAACAAACACTACCAACTTTTTACTAAGCAAAACATTTACTTTGTTGTAAAATTTGCAGTGTGTTTTTATATCTCTCATTTTCATCTGCCAGCACCCACTCTAATGGTGTGCTCTAGCAAAGCTTGCAGAGGCACAGACAAACATGTAAATACTACTCCAATGACAGGAGGCCAAAAGGTAAAAGCTCTTATAAATCTTACCATTCAACTTTACTGTAAGTTTTTCAAAATGCTTTTACAAAGAACCTGCAGACTTTTTAATCTTTCAACAGGTTATTTCTTCGCTTGAATAAAAAGGCAATGGTACTCCAGCCCTTCCAGCATGTTTTTCAGAGAATATGCTGGAACTGATCTTACATCACACATCACTTTGGTCACAGCCTTTATTAGAAGACAATTCCTCTTGAGAAAGTATGTACCTTGGAAGAAATGCATTAAGGAAATGCAAACGAAACTAGTAATGACTATGCAACATGTTAATCTGAAAGAACTACTATCAATATCTCATGTTAATTCTGTCTCAGAGGAGCACCTTCTTGTATGACTGCCATATGCTTTTATCCTTGAAATATGTTGACCCTCTCTAGTGCTTATTAGAAGGATTTCTCCCAGGCATTGTGATCATGTTTCAAACCACTTATACTCTTGGACAGCCAAGGGATTGCATTTGCTTTATCAGAAACCTAATGCTGAATACTCAATACCTCAATGTGTCAAACTTATATACTAGCATGAATTAAAAAGCACCAGACAGTGAACTAGCAAATCTTCAAGGAAAACACACAGTACAATTCTGATCTAATATGTTTATCAAGTTTCCATTTTTCATTGGTTTAACAGAACACTACATGTCACCAAATCCAAAACAGACTACATTGACTCTGTAAACATTTTTAACTTCATGATGTTTAAATAAGATTTAGGTAAAAACCAGAAATTTACATTTGAATTATGTCAGCTTAGAAAACAGAATTTCAAAGATTTTTAATTTTTTTTTCAACTTGGAATCTGTTAGAATTTGTTTTCTAATTCCAGGAGGAAAGTAAGCCAAAACAAACCAATAAAACCCCCACAATGATAACTGTCATAGATACTTCAGGACCTAAAACCTAACCTAAGTATGTGGATACCAGTTACTCCCCCAGAATTCCTGCTGTTTTACACACACACCTCATGATTACAAATTACACTTTTCATGCACAACATTTCCTGTAGTTTTCCTTTCTCTTTCATTGAGCACTTGAGTAGTTGCCTAGCCCAGGCCTGGTCCAAGTACAAAAGTGAAGACAAAGTTTTCTTCTCCTCTTTGCTGCACAACTGCTAAACTCACTCATGTCGCCATTCATCTTGGTCAGAGACTCCAAACTTTCAGGTCTGGGATGCAACTTCAGGAATATACATGGCAGAAATAGCCTCTCTTCACTCCACATGGGGCTCATGAAATCCAGGCAGTCAGTAAGAGTTTTGTCTGCAGTGCCAGAATTTCACACAGCATGTCCATAGTTGAATGACAGACACAAAAGAACTTGAGAAGTGTTACGCTCTTAAGATAGATGTCACGGCTGACAGTTATGGTATGGAGCTGTCATCTGGGAGTGACAATACATTCACTGCCCAAATATTATTCTCCCCCTCTCCACCCCAGGGCTGGCACCGCCCAACTTTTGAATAACTGCAGGCCAAGATTTGGCGCTTAAGGAACAATTCATGAAAACTCATAGCCTCAGATAATTCATTCCTTTCCATAGATCACCTCTTAAAGTTTTGCGAGCTCTGGGCTAAAATTACAAGTTAGAAGCATGCTTTGTCAAACTCGTGCTGATCAAGGGAACTGACAACATAATTACTTTATCAAGATGAGTTTCTATTTGATGTTCTTTTAAGATTCTGCCCAGCTGGACTGCTAAGCAGAAATTTATGAGGTTTTAGAACAGATGTAACCAGGTTTAGAGCTATGGGGATCCTTTTCTTCCTCCAGATGTACATGTAGTCATGTACAAGAGTTTCATATTAAAGTTTCAGCTCTCTTTTTCTCTTTTGCCCCTCCCTTCATGTTTCTTGAGCTGATAATGCCATAGACAATTAAATTAATTCACAAAATGCCTAAAATAATACACTATGTTTGCAGCAGTGGGAGAATTTAGAAAAAATTAATAGCACTTAAAAATACTTTCAGCCTGCTATATATTGGTTTAGACCACAGTTATTCCTTAAAGCTGCTAGAAAGCTACCTAATCTTTACATCTCCCATTATGCAGACTGCATGGAAGGATAGAAGAAATATCTATTCCTAAGACTAAATACAGATTATTTAAACAAGTATTAGGCAACCTACTGATATGAAAGGTAAAGTATATTTCACTGTATGGCAATATTGTGAAATGCACATCTGAATACTATACTTTTAATAAAGATATTTGAATAATTTTCTCTTTGTAATGATTGCAGTCAGCCTAGATACAGAGGAAAGTTAAACTCAAATTGCCATTAATTTTTTATATATGAATTTAAAATACTTTACCAAGAGAATCCCTGTGAGGAACATTTAAAATAATTGCATGCTTACATTAGTTAGTAGCAATTCAGAATGATCATTCTTTAGTACAGGGTCTGAAAGAACTTTTATGAATTTAGGATGAAAGCTTTAAACCCATTACATGCACGACATTCACTGAAGTTTAATGCGATTAAAGGAAATTATTTAAAGTTATATAAATAATCCAGCATTATATATATTTATCTTCTGCAAGACTCTCTTGTGGAGACACAGAAGAAGGATGATTGCATTTGGAAGATCTCTAGGAAGATAGGTTTGACAATTGAGCTTTGATTACTAACTAGTTTACCATCCAGCACTCAAGGGATGATAACTACGTAAGGAAATTATTCAAATTACTCAGTGCAAGATTCAGAGAGACTGATACATAATACTGATTATATTATTGATAATACCAGCTACAAAAAAAATATTTACATTATTTAAAATATTTTTTTTTCATTTAGATTAATTTACTTTAAAGTGTTTTAATTCAAATATTGACACTTTCTTTCTTCAAATTCTTACATTGCTTCCCCATGATTTTTTCCAAAAATAAGAAATAGCTGATTCTGAACACTAAAAGGCATTTCTGAAATGTTTAATATCTGGTGGGCTAAATTTTAAGATACCTAGGTCTAGAGTTCTTTCTGAAGCTTTTAGCAATAGAAACATATCAGTGAGTTCAAATGTTGCTAAGTTCTGAGCAGCAACAAACTGAAGAAGAGCCATTTGAAAGAAAAGCAGGATTACTCTAGGCTTGAGGCCAAATCCTGGCTAGAGTCTTAGAACTAAGATTTAACAGTACGCCACATCTTGAAAGATACTCTCAAGAGATTTTGGTGGCAACCAAACTGAAACCAGGAAAGGAGCTCTTCCAATTTAGGAGTCAATGGTAAGCAAAGAAGCAGAGGTAGATTCAGATCAAGCAATCCAAATCACAAAGTATTCACCGACCTCTGTCTCCACACAGTTCAAAGGAGACTTGTTCACTTTGTTTTATCTGACTTTTCGTTGTTTGGGCGGTTTTTTGCCTTTTCTAAAGGACAGTATCAACTAATTTACCTGGTAATGTCTTTCTATTCTCTGCTGAGTTTTTCTCTACCTCAAATAAAGTAAACTCTCCCTTCTTATCTGTCGTACACTTTTCTAACCCAAGATTCTGTAGGTGCTTCAGTCTTCCAGAGATGATGCTTCTCATTACTGGCAAGACTTTTTAGGTGACAGAAGAGGAGTTTACAGCTCAAAAAACCCACAAAGGACAATAAGAATCCTATACTCCCTGAACTCTCATGAATAAGAGAAGCCCTGGAGGTCAAAGACAACTATAATGCAAAACATTATAATATCAATAATTAGTCCCTCACCTTCTACCAGAAAAGATTTTGCTCTGATTTTGAATAGAAGGCAAATAGAAAAGCAAATAAATATTAATTAAATAAAATCCTGGTCTTATATATGGAAGTTTGGGGGGGTTAGATTGGATATTAGGAAGAAATTCTTTACAGAAAGAGTGATGAGGCACTGGAACAGCCTTCCCAGGGAGGTGGTTGAGTCACCATCCCTGAAGGTATTTAAGAAACATGCAGATGTGGTGCTCCAGGACATGCTCTAGTGGCAGGCATGGAGGGGAGGTTTTTTGTTGTGTTTTGTTTAGTTTGGTTTTTTTATGGTTGGACTCAGTGATCTGAGAGGTCCTTTCCAACCATGAATATTCTGTGATTCTGTGTTTCCCATTCAAATTCCTTTCTTTTTAAAAATTCTATTAAAGAAATTGTCAAGTCATTATACCATCTGAAATAAAAAAGCAGTAGTTCAACTCTGCCTAATTTTTAAACGCAATATTGCAGTGAATTTAGTAGAAATGCATGATGCTTACACCTGGGCAGAATATTGCCCATTGTAAATGCCTCCTGTTCTATAATGGTAGTTTAATAAAACACAAAACTGTTGCATATATCTATAATTAAAAAAACAAGATAAAATGCATATTTGAATATTCGGCTTTGTTCTTTAACTGCTGTGCCAAGTTCTTATTTATTTTTGGTGTGTAAACCTTTATGTGTGTAAGGAATACATTGATCAGTTTTTCTACGAGTTTAACTCTGATTTCAGAATTAGCCCCAAATCAAATATTTTAATTTGACATACCACTTACATTTCCATCAATATACATTTTAGGAGAAAAGCTCAGCATAGAGATCTTACTCACACACATTGTTTTCTCTCCTGCACTTGCATAAATCAAAATAAAAATGGCAATACAAAAAAGGTAGGATTTCTGCAAGACCCCATCTTGCAGCTATAAATAGAAAAACATATGAACGTGTTCAATGGAGCTGAAGTTTAATATTACTATCCAAATTCCATTTTATCCTACTGTCACTGCCACCAAAGAAGGGGTTTTATGTTGGAGATAATACGATACTGCAGTATAAGCCCTCCTCAGATTTCAAACAGGTCAACTTGTCAAAGCTTTTTAAGGGAGCCAATTACATTAATTTTCCACAGCAGAGAAATACATATTTCATTTCCATCTCCCACTAGAGATGGGGCCCAGGGATTCTCTTTCGAAAGGCTCTTATCACTAAGTAACATTCGTACCCCCAAAGGAACCTTTGGCAGTCACTGGTCCATTGATATAATTGAGGAAGGTATGAGCTGTCTGACACTGCCATGGCATTGCTCAATAGCACAGTGCACTAAGCACTCGGAACAATGAAGCTTCAGCAGACGGCCACATTGTCAATAAATTTCAATTACACTAATTGCCAAGAGTTCAATGAGTGCACTTCCAAAGGGGAGGGAGAAGGACGGATGGAAGATTAAAAAAAAACCTATGCCTACAAGGGCTAAAGAATAGGATGCAATAAATAAACTGCAGCTTCTAATGGGGGCATTAATGTATTTTTTTTTAACATGGCTTAACAAGATTTTACAAGCTGTACCAGTTTCGTGGATCCTGTTTTACATTTCTTTGTTACTGTCTCCAAACAACCTATACAGAGACTCAATTATGTGGCATTATCTTTCAGGGAAGAATCATTTTCTTAGTTTTTAATGTTGTTCCTGTTCTGTCCAGGATGGATAATGCATTTGAAAGCAGAATGTTGTAATGTCAATTCCATGAGCAAATGAGGCTGCTCACTGAACAGGCATACAGCGACCAAATGCATCACCTTACTGGAGTGACACAGTCACATACTCCAAATTAATTAGATCTATTCAGGAAACTTACATATACACATGTGTATTCACTCCAATCACTATGAATACTAGGCACACAGCAATGTGCACAGTACAGATATAAGTAATTGATATGCTTACCTCAACTACAGATTATTTACTGCAATGTCTGAACTTGCATAAAAATATTGATGACTATTCTGAGCTATGTCTGGGAGCATTCAGTTTGGCTTATATGGGCCAAGACACCAAACAAAGTATTTCCTCTTATGTTTAGTTCTGGTTTGGTTTCTCATATTGCCTTCTGTGTAAATGGGGGTTCAGAGGAAAAGGCACTTTGTTTAGAATATTTTCAAAACTTTACAGAAAATCTGACTGAGTAGTTAAATGTTTAGACTAATAATTATATGAGAACTTACAGGACTCTTAACAGTTCTCACTTCTGTATTAACTGTATGCATGCATGAACTGGATTCAGGCACAGACTGAAAATCACTTGGGGTCTTCTGTGGCTCCTGGTGTGATAACTGTGCCGACAGCAGAGGGAACATTAAACTCATTGCCCACGGGAAAGTGTGCGGAGTGAAACCCATGTTCCTATAATCCTTGGATGGGTAGGATGTGCTCATTAGCCTTCTGGCAGTCATCCTAGGAGAAGGACAACTCTGATTCCAAACCCAGGCAGATGGGGCTCGTTTAGCCCTGTAAGGCCTTCCATCTAAGAGAAGGACACTCTAATAAAACCTCCGTCCTAAGGACTTCGCTGCCAGCGTCCAAGCTCGCTAGGCCCTGGCAGATGACCCTTAGGACTAAAGGGTGGGTCCAGCTCTGCGCATGCTGTGTCTCACCTAAAAAAAATCCATTGTGCAGGCTCGAGGGTGCTATCTGCTACCCTCTTTTTATCAGCGTGCTTGTAAAAGGCGCTGTTGAGGAGCGTGGATGGAGCCCTCCCTGGATCTTCGTTTGGATCTTCACATGAACTGGATGATCATTTATGTCAGAAGGGACCTAAAGATGTCTTTAGCTCAACCTTCTGCTCAAAGCAGGGTTAGCTCTGAGGTCAGAATAGGGCATTCAGCATATTCTCCACTTGTTTTTGAAAATGCCAAGGACACAGTTTGCCCAGCCTCTCTAAGCAACTTGTTCCAATGCTTGACTGTCCTCATGGTGAAAAAGATTTTCCTTACATCTGCTTGGACTCTCTCAAGTTTCATCTTGGGCTTGTTGCCTCTTATAGTCCTACCGTGCCTTCTATTCCTCTTCCAATAAAATTCCTTGTTTTAAAAACTGTTTCATTACATAGACAGTGCACAACAGTATTAAGAAACATATAACCCAAAGAGGTACATATGAAACCATGGCAATATCAAGAAAAAGATTTAAAAGTGGGCCTCCCTCACTCCAGTCTACTGGCTCTACTGGTATTTCCACCCCCCCCCCCCCAAAAAAAAAATTCTCTCAGCTTTGAAAAGTCATACATAAAACTTCAGAAGGTTTTAATGTAGCCCAAAGCAGAGATCTCAAAGTACTCTGCAGAAGAGAATGACAGCTTCAGAATCAGTTCAGGAAACAAAACAAGCTTGTAGTTTAATATTTTTCAAGATTTGTTTCTTTAATAAGAAACTAGAGAAAATAAAGTCACTTCAGTTTGATAAAATTAGGTCTTCAGTATCTCAGTGCACCACTGAGAGGGGTGACAATAATGAGTAAAGCTGTGAAAGGCTCCATAAGACACCAGAAGAATTTACAGTATAGTAGCTCAAGGCACAAAAGTTAGAAACAGTCACTTACCTACACAGGAGACTTTTAGCAATTTAGTTGAGAAACACGAGCAGATGACCCCAGTTTTCTGGGTGAAAAGAACAAATACTTTCCAGCAAAAGAGAGGAGGAAATGGTGGAACAAATAGAAGACTCAATTTCCAGCTCTCCTTGATTATGCTTATGAGTTTAACCCCTTTTTTACGTCTCAGAAAGACCAGATCAAAATTTGTCTGCAGTAATATCGAAAAACTAAGGAAGGGCTGAGAGCAGGACTTGAACCTCCTGGAGGCAATATGACCCAATCACAGTAGGCAGAGATTGCTGCAGCTGACATGCTAAGTAGCACAAGATCAAGAAACAACACACTTATCACAGCACAGGGAGGAGGCTTATCACTTAAATCACAGTTAATACCACTACATATGAAGACTAGAGGTGAATGAGGTATAGCTAAGGAAGAAGGTCAGAGGTGATGTACTTCTCAGAGAGTATGAGGTTGTGAAGAATCTCCTAGATAACTCTGGAATGGAAGAAATAATTGGTATTTCTACCTTGAAGGGCAAAGCAAGTCTTATATAGCAGAAATATTAAGCAGCATTTAAGAGCTATTTCCAGTAATTCATGAAGATTGCGAGCCACCCAAAGAATGATCCCAGATATCACAGTAGGTCTAATAAAAAGCTACATTTTGGGATTTTGTTTGATTTGTTTTTCAAAAACTACTGCAAAATAAGAGCACATTTTGATTCAGAGCACCTTTTGATGCATCAGGCTCTTCCCTAACACAAATTAACTAAATTTACAAGTACTTACCATTAGATTCCTCTTTCCCATGCATCTTCCCCTACTAAATTTCCAACAGTCAATCTGGAAGTGGAATTCAATGTGAAAAACAGGATGCTTGTAAAGAGGAATAACAGCCAAGTGTTTTTCCACCCAAACAGGGTGCGTAGTGCTGCATCCTAGCCACCCTGCACACCTGTGGATCAGGCTTACCACAGCTTGCATTGCTGCTTATTTAAAGCAGGGAGCTGTGGCCAAAGGAGACAAAGTTTGCTCCTCATACAGCTCACAAAACAGCTTGTGGAGGGGAAGAATTCTCTGCCAGGCATCTTTCTTAACTCCAGCAATTTCAAAACTCTAAAACAAAGTAACAGTTTGAAGAGTTTTGAAGAGAAACACAGCAGACTAGTTTCAGCTGTGTTAGATGTTCTGATCACAGAGTATTTTAGTTTACTGATAAAGCAATATTAATTCGAAGAAAATCAAAAACCCTCCATGTTTAGGCTTTAACAAAACTTTACTTCCAGTTGATCAGGCACAGTCTGAAAATCACTTGGGGTCTCCTGTGGCCCCTGGTGCGATAACTGTGCCGACAGCAGAGGAAGGATTAAACTCATTGCCCATGGGAAAGTGTGGGGAGTGATACCCATGTTCCTATAATCCTTGTATGGGTAGGATGAGCTCATTAGCCTTCTGGCAGTCATNATCTTCGTTCATGAAGCCTAGCCATACAATACAATACACTTCCAGTTGATAAACAGGTCTTCTGATTTATTTTATTGACAAAAATCTTAATGGCCAAAATTAACCACACATCCCAAGTATGTCACTATTTTTCATGCTGCTCTCCCAAAAAAATCACCAAAAAAAGCTAGAAGGGCAAACTAGGTAGCCTTCCTACCCTCAAACAGATTGACTCTCCCTCCTATCTCGGTGTCATCCGCAAACTTACTGAGGGTGCACTTAACCCCCTCATCCAGATCATTNTTCCCCTACTAAATTTCCAACAGTCAATCTGGAAGTGGAATTCAATGTGAAAAACAGGATGCTTGTAAAGAGGAATAACAGCCAAGTGTTTTTCCACCCAAACAAGGTGCGTAGTGCTGCATGCTAGCCACCCTGCACACCTGTGGATCAGGCTTACCACAGCTTGCATTGCTGCTTATTTAAAGCAGGGAGCTGTGGCCAAAGGAGACAAAGTTTGCTCCTCATACAGCTCACAAAACAGCTTGTGGAGGGGAAGAATTCTCTGCCAGGCATCTTTCTTAACTCCAGCAATTTCAAAACTCTAAAACAAAGTAACAGTTTGAAGAGTTTTGAAGAGAAACACAGCAGACTAGTTTCAGCTGTGTTAGATGTTCTGATCACAGAGTATTTTAGTTTACTGATAAAGCAATATTAATTCGAAGAAAATCAAAAACCCTCCATGTTTAGGCTTTAACAAAACTTTACTTCCANAAGTATGTCACTATTTTTCATGCTGCTCTCCCAAAAAAATCACCAAAAAAAGCTAGAAAGGCAAACTAGGTAGCCTTCCTACCCTCAAACAGATTGACTCTCCCTCCTATCTCGGTGTCATCCGCAAACTTACTGAGGGTGCACTTAACCCCCTCATCCAGATCATTGATAAGGATATTGAACAGGAGCCTAATGGAATATTCTGTACGAAATAGGTAAATCAGACACAAACTAAATTAACACATATATAATACAATTAATTTTATATTTATATTTATTGTAATTCCAAAAAGCTACTCATCCACAGGAATTTTTTTTCTAGGATCAAATTTTGTGTACACTCTGAGGTATTCCAGTGGTAAAAGCAAGTTTTCTCAATTGAATGCCACATTTAAGAATGAGACCTGAGAGACATAATGAGTCAGGAAAAATCTCTCCATTTCACTTAAAAAATTATGTTCCCTTGTGTAAAAGAAGAAAAAAAAATATTTGCTTGTGAAGTGCAACAAATATTGTTACATTTTTATCATTTTGGAATATGCTTTCATATGTGTCATAAAATAAGTAACCATTAACTGTATTTAGACTATCAATCATTCAAGGTATCTATTAAAGAAAAAGAAAATTATTCTCTTTTGTAGAAAGGCATGCTTGATGTTTCATCGTAACAGCAGAAATAGTGTGTTTTATACCAGAAAATTGTTATTGTGTGCTTTCTGATCTTATGAGACAACCAAGTAAACCCACTGAAACAAAATAATTTTAAGCTTAATCATCATAACTTTGAAAAACTAGCTTTCCAACTTGAGTTTATTTTATCATATCAGCTTTAATAACAGTGATCCTTTTCTTCAAATTACAAAAAGTGAAAAACATATTTTCCTGTTTCAATCCCACTTTTGTACAGGAGTCTTAATGAGGTTGGAAAATGTTTGAGATGCAATTTTTTGCTTCCTTGCACTTACACAATATAGTGCTACTTCCAGGATAACAGGACACAGCTATATGCAACTTTCTTCATGATTCCTCAGCATTTTAAGAGTCTTTTGTTTTCCACAGATATTAATTAACTTATACATTATTTTTTTATTTATTTACTGTGTATCCAGATTAGAATGGAAACTCGGTTTTAAACTCCTATATAAAAAAATTCTTGTAAGTGGTGTTGAAAACTCTGGGAATCTATGAGAACAGTATCCTGTCCAAGTGTACTAAAGAAGTGTGATATATTAAACCTGACAGGATGATGTTCATTAATCTTTGAAATGCAGTCCGGACGCTGGTAATTCCAAGAGGCATTACATTAAAATGAAAAGCCCCCTTATGGCAAATGAAGGTGGTTTTTTGTTTCCTGTCATCATCCATTTGTAACTGCCAATAGCCGCTAGTTAAATCAATGCACCTGATAAATATTGCCTGACTGAGGAAATCTAGAGAATCATCATTTCTTAGCACTGGGTATTTATCTTGTTTTCTTATTGCATTTATTTTTCAGTAGTACTGTACTCTGAAAACGTGCTCATACCATTTGGCTTTTCAGCAATTAATATTGGCCTAAGGGCAAATTGAGAAAGGGAAGGTTTCAGACCAAAGAATATACTACATCTTTACTACTTTTCTTTGAAGAGGAAGAGGGGTTTGGACAGAATTTCATGATTCTTGATATTTTTTCAACATCTAGCTCTCCTAGGTTTATGGTAACATTTGGAAAACTTTGGAACAAAAAGTTCTGTTTCTCATTCAACTCAGGAAAAACAAAATGAAATACTGTATCTATAACACAACTCTAGAAATGGATCTATATCCCAGGCATGGGTAAAGACTGGATCTAGTCAATGATTTACCCCTCCCTCATCTTTAAACCATTACAAAATCCAAGAGAAAAACAGGAAAATGTTTCACTGCTTATTGTTTAACCTTTTAACTACAAATCATATAGTTATGATTTGCAAAGGAAATACAGAAAAGTGAGTGGAGGGAAAGATGTTGTTTCTGCCTGTAGTATAGAAAATATGAGTTACAAATTTAAGATTCATCAACATTTGTTTACACTAAATATTTCTATCTCTTGATAATAAAAAGTACTTTTCAGAACTGCTCATTTGGTTTGATTGATCCATTATTTTACAAGTCTAGCCTGTGATCCATGCATTTGGGCAATCCAAGATTAGCAATCACTAGATTTTAAAAGTAATGGTATGTATTTGTGTATTTTTCTCCAGTGATAAGATGACCAAACTGTTAAAATGTTTCCTTCAGTGACATGCAAAAACTCCTACAAGATGCTAACTTTTCATCAGGGCCAGTGAGAAGCTGTTTAGTTTAACAACAGAGAGAAGCTCTTCTTAGTGATTTATTGATGCTGTTTATTTACCAGACAGGCAAAGAGGCAGAGAAAGCAGTACTTTGAATGATGTTCTGAAGCATAGGGTCAGTGGTCTTCTCAGCCAGAAATTTCCTGTTTGATCTTGAGCAAGCTAATCTGAATAATACCTCTCCATCTTTAAAACGGGCCAACAATTCTACTCTAAGATGCAGTAGTAGTGTGTAGATACACATGTTATAGAGCATGAGGCACACAGCTGGCAGCTTTAGAGCTGTGAGGATACCAACAATAGAGCACCTAAAACAGGTAATATCTCAAGGGAAAGTTATTTCACAAGTATGGTATTTGGCAAATGAACAAGTAAAATACACTTGACAAATTTGCTAACAGTGTGTATTGGGTTTGGCTGAGATGGAGTTAATGTCCCCATAGCAGTTTTTCAGAAACGCTGTGCCTCGGGTTGAAGATAACCTGTGATGTTGTGACTGCTGCAAGGCTGGCACAGCACCAAGGCGATGGGGTGGACAAGATCCTGGGAGGGAACACAACCAAGACAGCTGACCCAAACTGACCAAAGGGCTATTCCATACCATATGACGTCAGCTCAGGGATAAAAGGCAGAGGAGGGGGAAGTATCGGTGGGAAGAAGACGTCTGACCCCTGAACAACCACTATGCGTTTCGGAGCCCTGCTTCCCAGGAGAGAGCCAGACATCACCTATTATGGGAAGTAGAGACTAAAGCTCAATTTTGCTTTACTTTGTTTCGCGTGTGGCAGCCTTGCCTTTCTTTATTTTGCTTATTAAACTGCCTTTACTAAAACCCACGGGCCATTTCCATCTCTTTCTCTCCCTCTTGTCATGCCATGGGAGGTGTGGGGCGAGAAAGTGATAGAGAACCTTGGTGAGTACCTGGCGCTCGGCCAAGGTCGACCCACCACACAGTGTTGGTCTATAGTTGGTTAGATCCAATGTTAAGTCACTCTTCTCTCCCAGGACAGAAAATTAATTTAGAAATAATTTTGCCTCATTATCATAAGTAGGGTTTGGTCCATGACCTCCACATCAACTCAGCTGGACATGCTTTTGTTTTGAACTATACTCTTACCTGACCTTTTATAGGTAGATTTCATTCAGAATTTGTACAGATACATGTAATAAAGGCTTGATCCAACAAAATAATTAATTCATGTGTAACTTGAAGGATGAAAATAACATCACTGAACTCAGCCCAGCTATGTTTATGTATATGTCCTTTGACCAAAGTCACAAGTTTGCAAAGTTGCCCTGTGCTCTGATCCAGTTACACCACACCATGGAGAAGGATACTATTTTGGGTGGAGAACCAAATCTTCCAGCATGCATATTATGGTTTTCCTGAAGAAAAATGGCAGGGGAAAGGAGGGCACAGAGACTATACTGCTGCCTAGCACCACACAGGATTGAAAAGAAAAGCTGACAGATATTAATGCAGAGAACATCAAGCACAACAGCCATGAAAAGTTCTATTGAACAAAGTTGTACCACACTTAGAAAGAAGACAAAGGAAGCACTGATGTATTTTGTCAGAAATAACCAACATCAATAGCAGATATGCTCCTGTTCCATTTTTTTCATCATCTCCTAATATCATTTGATGAAGTCTTACACTTTTCTTGTCCCTGTCATTCACTGGGCTTTATCATAACAATGGTCATCATCAGAAATGCTATTATTATCTCTACCATAAATTTAAACCTACAATCTCTGCAGTAAGCTTTAGGATCTGGCTTCAATAACAACAAGGCTTACTCCATTACATTGATGTACATCAACCAGTGAACACCAATTCAGTGCTTCAACAGCCAGTTTTAGTGGAGGTGCCTTTGGAAACCTAGCCCTGGCTGACTGGCTTTCACTATCTTTCTCACACTCTCATTTTCAGTCAGGAATAGCTTGCTCCTATGTTTGACAATATATATTTCACATTTGGTAATTATTCTTCATCACATTATCATAATGTACTATGTCCTAGGGGCAGCAGCCCTTTGAGATTCAGTTCTCTTGGCCTCTCCCATTAATACAGGCCTACTGGCTGTTTTACATGATTGAGGTTTGACTCACAGAAATACAAATAACATAAATTTAGGCCACTGGCTTTTTAATCTCCCCTTGGCTCCCTAGCAAGGCAAATGACAATATTCTAATCTGTTTTCCATTATAATTAAGGCTCTCATTTAGTTTATGGGTTTATAATTGGAGCACCACACCTCAAGAAAAATCACAGGTCCTTTCCACTTCATTTGCAAATCAGCGAAATTCTGCACATAACTGAAGAGGCCATAAGCAGCAACAGAAAAGATATGTGTATAGAAGGAGAAGGGATGTGGTTCAGAAAGTTTCACATTTCCAAGGTGATGAAAAGCATGTCCACAAAAGAACAGGGTACATATTAGAAAGCATCAATCAAGCTCCAAATTTGTTTCTATCTAGTGCAAAAAAGAAAGCACTGCCTCAAAAGCACAGCAAAAGAGTTAGTATGCCTTACTGTGCAAGTTATTTAGTCCTACTGACAGGGCCTGGTCTGCAGCCAAATCATTTGATACCAGCAATGTATGTAACTCATGCCATGTTCCGTGACATGATTTAAATGTGCTCATCACAGTGTAAATAGTTTAGGATTTACAACAGGACTACTCTTAGACTGGATCTTTCTAAGAACATTATGTCTTCTTGTTGACTTTGGAGAGCTGTTTCTTTTCGTTGGCTTTGACTGGGGGTATGAAGCCAGCTGAAAAGGTAGTTCTCCTTACAGCAAAGAACTATGGCTTGGAGTAGAGTACTGGAAAGTTGCCTGGTAGAAAAGGACCTGGAGGTGTTAGTCGATAGCCAGCTGAACATGAGCCAGCATTGTGCCCAGGTGGCCAAGAAGGCCAACAGCATTCTCACTTGTACCAGAAAAAGTGCAGTAAGCAGGACTAGGGAAAAGATTGTCCCCCTGTACTCAACACTGGTAAGGCCACACCTCAAATATTGTGTTCAGTTTTGGGCCCCTAAGTACAAGAAGAACACTGAGATGCTGGAGTGAATCCAGAGTAGAGCAATGAATCTGGTGAAGGGTCTAGAGCATGAGTGTTATAAGGAGCAGCTGAGAGAAATGGGGCTTTTTCGTCTGGACAACAGAAGGCTCAGGGGGGACCTTTACGTTCTCTACAATTACCTGAAATGAGGTTGTAGCAAGGCAGGTCTCTGTCTCTTCTCCCAAGTAACAAGTGATAGGACAAGAGGAAATGGCTTTAAGTTGCAGCAGGGAAGGTTCAGATTAGGTATTAGGAAGAATCTCTTCACTGAGAGGGTTACCAAGCATTGGAACAGGCTGCCCAGGGAAGTGGTGGTATCACCATCCCTGGAAGTGTTCAAAAAACATGTAGATGTTGTATTTTGAGACATGGTTTTGTCATGAGCATGGTAGTATTTGGCTCATTGTTGGACTCAATGATCTCAGAGGCCTTTTCCAACCCTAAAAATTTTATCATTCTGTGAACAAGGGCTCTCAGCTGAGGAAGACATGTAGAGATAGGCCAAAGGCTGGACTACTAATCCCATACATAACAACCTCAGTTTTGTTCTGAATAAGATATTTTTGTTGTTAAGAACACCAGAAGACTGAAGGGTGTGTTTGTCCTTTTTGCTGTGAGTCATCAGTTCTGTTCCAAAACAGCATAACTTCAGTTATACCACTGTCAATCTAGACACAGTGTTGATTTAAAAGAATACACACATAGAAAAAGTTTTAATCAATCACAGACAGGACAACAAAGTCCCAAGGAAGAACAAAGTGATAATACACGCATTTTTTTTCCCCAAAGCCCAGAAGAATCAGAGGAGATAAACTTATGGTAGAAACAGTGAAGTGACACACAGATAATCTGGCACTTACTTCAGGAGCAATGAGGACAGGACCAAACCCTACAACGATAGTTAGGATTATTGTATATGCCAAAAATCACCATCTGCCAGCACGGGAAATCCAGACATGATAACAGCAATGTGCACAATGAATCATAGAATCATAGAATGGTTTGGGTTGGAAGTGAGGTCAAAAGTCTTCCAGTTCTTTCAGGATTCCCAGAACTCCCAGATTCCACAAAGGTTAGGATCACAAAGCTGGTGGAAGGTTATATTCAATACAAGTGTCTATTCAAAACAAGTACTATTGTATTGGCATCTCTGTGGGCATTTCTGACCTGCATCTTCTCAAGTAGTAATGCTTTTTCCAAGCTGCTGGTGTATGCTGAAAGCTGGTGTTTAGTGAAGGAGATGCTACCATAACCAACAGGTGAGCTGGCCTCTCTGAGGGAATGCAGAGATGCATGTTAAAATAAATATTAAAATAAACCAGCCCCTGTTATCACAAGATTGCTCCACAAGTCTGAACACAGTCCCAGCAAGGACAATGATGACAAGGTTTATACTGAGGCCTCTTCAAACACTAACTTTATGAACCAGGGTATGTGCTGCATGAAATGGGAGCTAATTGCTCTTTACTGTCAGACACACATTTTAACATCTAATATCTAACATCATATGTCATTTGCGATGTCTCCACGCTCCCATAATATTAAGAGTTGCCATTTCTTTTCTAACTTTTGGTTTTGGGTAAGTGGTTCCATATTGTTTTCTCTTTGGTTCTCAGAGGTATTAGTTTAGGTATTACTTCCATGGTCTAATAAAAAATTAATTCAGAAAAGCCATTGCAAGAAAGTTATTTTAATTCCCTTCCAGGGAAGGAGTTAAAATCAACTTTACTTCAACACTGTTGACTAGCAGTCAAAGAACTATACTACAAGATGACTATGACTTCACTGCTATGGGAGAATATTTTTACAAGAATTACATTGCAAATATACTATCTGCCATTCAGATGATACAAGAGAGACTGCACACAGCACTGAGACTGTTGAAGGGGGATATGGGATATCACTAGGAAACCTGCACTAACTGCACAATGCCTGTCCTCCAAAGAAGCCAGTTGTTGAGATCACATCAATACTTCTCAATAGAAATGTTCTTTAGTTTCTTTTTTCTTAGATTGCCAGAGCAATAAATGCTTCAATTTTTCCAATAGTAAATTAAACTAGCTACTAAAAAAAGTTCAAACTGAAATTATGTCACAGATAGAGGAGGAAAATACATTTGACATTCTTCTATCCCTTCTTTTTCCCTATCCAAAACAAAATAAAAAATGGGAAATGAGCATTTTTACTCTTTTCTTTTTTTTATTATTCTGTGACTTCCTAAATCTGGAAGAGGCTCTGAAATTGCAGAGTAGTAAAAGGAAAATGAAGAGACTAAATCACAGATATTATCAATTTCATTGCAAGAAGATGAGGATGAGAAAAGAATATGTTAGGCCTGCATAATTTTGATGTTTCCATTTCATCAGCCTTCTGTGTTTTCCACAAATGGAAAAGAAAAAAAAAGGGGGTGGGGAGGATCAGACAAAAGTTGCTCTACTTTTGTCCTGGTTTGGGCTGAAGCAGAATTAATTCTGCTAAGATGGTATTGCTTCTAGCCAGCGTTCCTTTAAAAGTGACTGTATTCCTCTGAAAGCTGGCAGTATGTTTTCAAAAACACATTATCATCTTCTAAGAGCTTAAGCCTGAATGTTTGGTTTACAGCCTGAGAATTGGAATGTAAACTTTTCTGTGTCTTTGCTGAGAAGTTAGGGGGTGTGCAGGGTGAGAGCGTACACCTATAGGAAGGAGACAGGCAAGGCAGGTGACCCCAAACTGATCGAGTATTCCATTTCATACACGTCATGCTCGGTATAAGTTTAGGGGGGCGTTCCCTCTTCTCTCTCTCTTCTTTGCCTCTCTTGCAGTCCTGCTTGGCGCCCCAGCTTTGCTGCTTCTGTGCTTCTGAGTCCAGGCCTCCAGGGTCCAGCTTCCTCCCTTTCTTCCCCCACCCCGGGGGAGTTCGGCTGTGGTAATATAGCAACCGGGAGGGAAGGTGGGAGGTTTGGATCTTGTTGCTGGCTCTGTATCTTTGCTTGTATATATTTGCCTGCTGCTGTTGTTTTCTATTAAAATAGTTAAACTTACTCAGCCTTTTCCAATCCACAAGTCTCGTTATTTCATCCAAACCATAACAACTTTATAACATGCTAAAGGTAAAAATTTTGAAGTCGCCTCTCTTTTGGTGAAAATGTTCTGCCTTTTTTCACCACAATCTACTGGCCTGTTATCTTGGCTTCATTAAACACATGGAAGTCTTATGAAGAGAAGTTTGAACAGGTTTTCTTAAAAGCAGTCAAGTATTTTCAAAGATCATTTGTATCAATACAAATGATAATAAGTGATACTTACTGCTTAAACCATAGCAGAAGTGGCTGCAAATCAGTCTGCATAACCCTAAAATCTTACCACCAACTACTAACTGAGTTATACAGTCTTCAACTCAATTTTAGTAAAACTTAGAGGTCATACATCACAGTAAAAACTGTTGACAGATGTGTTTTCACCAGGCACACTGCAATATTTTAACTTGCCACTGAGCCAGAATGGATTTTTAAAAAGTGAAACAAATACCAATTTTACTAATTTTATCACTATAAAATAGCTTCATAGAAGCTGAACTTCCTTCGTTCTTTGTAGTTTTACAAAATTATTTGCCAAACTTCACTACTGTTCCCCAGACAAGGCAGTCAAATGTATAAATTAATTCACAAAAAGAATCTGCAAACATGTTTATGCAAATCAACAAAAATATGATAGGCACATTAATCTGTTTGATATGAACAAAAAAGAAGGCAGCATGTTTCTGTTTAAACTACAAATCATTGAAGCTTTGGGATGCCAAACAAGACTGGTCCCAAAAGTGAGCCCTGAGGGACACCACTGGTTAGTGGCAGCCAGCTAGATTTCACTCCATTAATCACAATTCTCTGGGAACAGCCATCCAGCCAGTTCTTAACCCAGTGAAGAGTACATTTGTCTATACCATAATTCGCCAGTTTCTCCAGGAGAATTCTGTGAGAGACTGTGTCAAAGGCCTTACCAAAGTCCAAGCAGAAAACATCCACAGCCTAACCCCTATCCAAAAGGCAAGTCACATGGTCATAGAAAGAGATCAGATTGGTTAAGCAAGACCTCCCTTTCATAAACCCATCTTAAAGTCGATAGGACAAAATAGCAAACTGAAGACCTGGGAAGTTCAGATGTGAGCTTCAGAATTCACAGAATGCTACAGTATCTGCTGATCTTATGTCATAGGGGTGAGATGTTGTCTGTCATTCATGAAAAGCCTAATTAGCACAATTATCTTGTACATTAGGTGTGGTACCTTTAGAATTAATTCACATCTCACACTGATGTTAACACTCTAATCCAGGAAGCAGAAAACATAACTGGTAAATACTAACTAACTTTTCTGTATGATTGCAGACAAATGTCATGCAATAAACTGCACAATTGTTTAGCTCCTACATGGAATTTCAAAAAATTCTTACAATTCTGCAACCAAAATCATGCTCAGGTCTTACTGTCTTATGAGCTAAGTGAAGCCCTTGAAAGACAAGAGCCCTAATATTTAAGTGAAAGACATTAAACTTAGAGGTCAATTAAAAAATTATTGAATTATGGCAAAATACTCTTAAAAAAGAATAACACAAAAGAAAAGAATCACTGGCAAATGAGGTAGCAATAAAAAATAAATCAGTTTTATGATAGAAACATGAGCATAGCCACAGAATATTGACAGATGTATTTTGTACTCAGGAAAACCTAATTATTCAAACACATAGCTAGCTTTTCCATGAGCAAATTTTTTTGAAGTTGTACTTGTCTTCCTTTAAGACACTGAGAAGAAATTGCAAATCTGAAAGCTACCAAAAGCTAAACTGTTCTAAAGTGCCTGGGCTGGACAAAGCCACCACCAAGAAACATTAATCCTTGCAATTTGTAGTCTTAAACTGAAAGAAGCAGCTCACATTTCTCTCCTTTTTTAAAAAAAGTATTTTGCCCGGTACATCCAAAAAAACCAAATAAAATCAAAACACACTCCTTGGAAAGAAGTCAGGGCACAATGGTGTGTGTACCATTTCATGATACCTTTCAAAGAATAACTGACAATTAATTCCCCTTGATAATTCCCCTTGGGAAGTAAATGTTCCTGCTTTTCATTTTACAGCTGGAGAAATAGGGAAAAAGACTGAGGAACTCCCCTCTGTCTGCATATTGTGTTAATAGTTTCTAAGAAGCTGTTGTTGCCCATTTGCTCACACAGCTACTTTGTTACAATGACTTCAGATGTACATTGTACCATCAGAAACATAAGTCTGACCTAGTACAAAATTGTGATGCACGTAAACAAAAGACACTGTAGTGTCTTTTCCACTGTAGTGGAAATAAGACTCACACAGATGATGCACACTAAGTGTTTTTCAGATATAAACACAGATCATGCTGTTCTGGCTCAAACTTGTCACCTACCAGGCCTAAGACACCATCTCCAGTAGTAGACATCATCAGATGTTTTGGTGGAAGATACAAGAAGCCCCCACAAATGTGGGATAATCTGTCTTCCTTGAAATTCTCATCCTAATCTCTTAAATTATAGATTCTCCACATGCATGAGGGGGTTTTATCCCTTCAAATACTCTTTTTCAGCATTACTATCATAACTCTGGATATTCTTGTTATCCATGCAAATGCCCCTTTCCTCTTTGAAGATTGTAAAACTCCTGATTTCATCTTCATCCAGAGTCAATGATTTCAACAGTTTATATTGGAATTTTTCGTAAGTGCTTCTTTAATATCAAGAGACAGGGTAAACTCTAGCCTCCTGATTTTTGTTCTTTGCTACATTACCTTTATTTCTTTTTTCTTTTTTTTTTTACCCCATATATTTCATCACTCTCATCTGACTCCTCAGGTAAACAATCACCTCATATGCTTTTATGTCACTAGCCTTTCTCTCTACTTTTATCTGGGCCCATCCAGTTCTGCAATATTTTTTTCCAAGATAGACTTTCTACTAATGCCCAATAAATCTTACATAACACCACACTGCTGGCTGTGTATGCAATTACTTTACATTTTTTCTATATTTCTTCAAAAAGAATGTCCCTCACAGTTACCTAGCCTGACTGAGTCCATGTGAAATACCTTAAGGCTTCTCTGCACTTGATTAACAAGTAACCTACAAAGAAGTTATCTACCAATAACGTGGCGTTGCTGCCTCATTTCTTCTTCCTCTTCCCATATAACTAATAAATACATTACACAACAACAGACCTAGTACAGAAACTTGTGGCTATTAACCTTTTGCCGTGATGAAAATGGACCATTTGTTCCTGCTCTGTCTCCTGCCTCTCAGCTACTTTTTGATCCATGATATTACATTGCCTCACGGCTACTTGGTTTCTTTTAGGAGAGACATTATCAATCCACAACCTTCAAAAACCCTTGCATGGCTAGCCACAGAATCACACAATAGCTTACAAATCATGACATATTAAGACATAATAACAATTCTGTTTCTCCTGATGTCCGATTTCTGAGCTAGACTGAATCATGATCATGAGCTTTAATTGCTGAGCTTCTAGTTTAGGCGGTTTTTATAATGTTCTGTCTTTACAAAAACTTCTCGTTCCATTTCCTGACTTCCATAATGAAGAATTTAAAAGAAACAAAATCAGGTGACATGTTAGAGCCGGCAATGCTGGTTAGTCTCTCACCTTGATCCCACAGATCTCCTCTAGAACCTTTTCAAAAGATGTGGTCAGTATTTCAACCCTCATCATCTGGCCAGTTAGCACATTTTGAAGCAAGCTGCTGATGTTGTTAGAAATTCAGTGGAGTTAAAACTCCTTCAAAACTCTTGGATATATATCATTTGGGCATGGTGACTTCTGAAATTATCACTGGTTTACTACATCTCCACCTCTCAAAAGTATAGGTTGAAAACCAGCCTTAGTTTTATGGATCAGTGAACCACTGAGAGAAAATTAGTATAAATAATCAAATATTTATGTTAAAGGGTACAAGATTTGTATAGAAAACCTTTTTGAGTGAGTTCAATAACGAAATCCAAGCACAAGGGTGAAAAACCAACCAAACAAACAAAAAACAGAAAGGACTGAAGCAGAGGAAAAAGACCAGATATTCAGGGCAAATGCCATACCAAGGATTACGTTAGTAACTGCAGAAGCCATACCTACGGCTACTTATTTTTTTTAAGTGATTCACACATTTCATTTTCTCTAGGTATTATATCCACCCTTTTGGAGGAAAAGAGAGGTTTCTTGCTCTATCTTGCTATCAGACCTAGATGAAGCAGGTAGTTTTATAACATAGCTTACAGAAAGTATTCACTTTCTGGAAACACCCGTTTACATTTATGTTTTAAAAAGCAAACTGCAAGGGCTTCACTTCTGCATAGTTGCTGTTGTCCTATTCCTTTGGTCCTGTGCAGTTGTGGATTTATGTGAGAAGCTTGGAAAATGTGCAGGTCCCTCCAAGAAATTATAATACATAAGGATTGACAAATCTTACAGGATCAGAGGGTACAGAGGACACTATTTGAGACAGTCTGCAAAAGTCTGTTACCTGCAGCACCTAAAGACAGACCAGTAAAAAAGTTTGGCATGAATCATTGCTAGTTGCTAGCAACCAGACAAACAGATGAAGAAAGTAGGTCAGAATTTAAATGAGGAAAAAATAAAATAAAGATAAACCCTCTCAGAAAGAGATGCAGGGAAGAAAATATGGTTCCCTCACAAATTACTAATACAAATACTGGCAATGAGCTGGGAAACATATCTTGCTTGTTTCACTTGATAGATAAAAACCTTTTTGTGTGGCTAAGTAGAAAGCTCAAGGTTTATCTTGTGTTATTGTACTTGTTCTATCACATACTTCACATGTGGGTTCCTGAAACTCAACATTTCAGCACAGAGTATTTGAAAAGGGAGGTTTTAAAACAAGAAAGGCAATTCTGTTCTTTTGTGAACTTTTGCATGGCAGACTGCTCAAATTGTACTTACTGAAGCTCACAAATCAAAAGTAATTCTGCCACTTCCACCCTCCATACCAACCAAGAACTACCCCAGAACTGGTCAATCCAGATGCTAAAACTGTGAAGCCCAAGAGAACACAGGCCAAGTCCAGCCACTTTGTAAATCTACTGAATTTGTGCTATATGTTTTTAATATTCTTCTCATGGTTTGACAAGGTCATCATACAATTCCATACATGATGCTACTGCACCATTTTAGGAATGAATTGCTTTGTTATCCTGCATCTGGAAAGCACACCACATGGGAAATACTGTTTTACATATAGTTTTAAAGCAAAAACTGATTTCCAATAAAGCCTGTAATTGCAAGAAGATATGATTTTTTTCACAAATGCCAGACAGCACTTAGACTTTTCCAAGATATCTTCTGGCACAACAGTTATATTACAGTGCCATCCACTGACTCCCTCCTGCAAGTACGTGCACAGACACACAGCTGCTGTTTTACATTGAGTTGGCTTAATTCCCACTGAAGGGCCTACCATCCCCAGACAGATATATTCCCAATTCATTTCCTCCTGCAATGATAACTGTGAAATTTACCCAGCTCACAAAGGAAGAGAAATAATTTCTCTAATAGCCTTAATGGGTTTTTAGAGACCTTGGCTAGCAGCCAAGAGAGACTTAGACATGGCTTTGCAGGCAGCATGAATACAGAGCTTACTTTCCTGTGTGTGTGTGCACGTGCGTTGTGTGCATGGTTTTATTGTGAGATATGTTTCAGAAGAAAAAAATGTATTAATTGAGCCCCATCAGCACTGATGCGCCCACCAATAGTCTTCCCTCACTGACATCAAGGGATATGAATGAAAACTAATTGTGCTTCAAAGAAAAGGCAAATCACAAGTCTGTTGTAGGATTAGTTTTTTCTTTAATTAAGATTGTTGAAATAAACAGCAAGAGAGCTGTTATGGACTTTTTCATGTATACTTTAGTTCCAGTTTCTCTATTGAAATGTGAGACTATCATGTTATTACAAAAGAAGATCAAAGAAATGAATACACTAGAAAAGCCTGAAAAGCTTTCAGAAAATAAATAAATAAACAAAAAGCTAAACATTAAGCTTTATTTAAGTAAAATTCCCTGAAATAGTCCACCAAAGAAATGGTTTTGATATTTCACTTATGAAGAGTTCAATAATACACTGTTACCGTTAGAATTTCACAGTATATGCCTTTCTCATGCTCTCCTTCAATCAGAAGTAGAGGATGTAAAGACAGATTTTAGAAGAAATAACTGGCAATTCAGGGGCTGCTATAATTACCACAAGAAAATCAATACATTTGCTCCCTTTTTGTTAAAAAACATGTTCACTGACTGGCCCATTACATGCCAGCACAGGAGGATGCCTCCACACACCAGCATAAACACACTGCAGAGGCTCTGCAGTGCATTTATAATTCTATAGAGGCAGATCTGGTTTTGTTACAACTTCCATACTTAGGAAAGGGTGAATGAGCCACAGAGAGCTTCAACTTAAGAGCAGGTTTGGAAGAAAGGAGCCTGAGAAGCTCTAAACTATACATGCATACACATTGTCACAGACAGAAAAAGGGGGTGTCACAAAGTTATGTATTCTACCTTGCCTGTAATGCATATGGTGGTGAACAGAGCTTTAAAAATCCTTCCCTATGGCAGATTGGAGGGCACAGGGAGATGGGTTTTAAACATGTTTAGCTGCAACAGAGTTTTTAGAAGCTGATGCACACACAACAGGCAAAAGAAAGAGGCCAAACTTAATGCATTTCCCCAAATTATCTGCCATAAATACCTGCCCTGGCCATATTAAAAGTCAGAGAGGAAATTTCTTTGGAGCATTATGGTTTGGGGCACTTCAGCAAGTACGTGTCCTGCATGATTTGCCAGTGTCTCAGCCCTCTCCATCTCTTACTCTTTAGCCCCTTTCCCATTCTGCTAGTGACAATCCCTTGTTTCAAATACTGTTTCCTATTCCTCCCAACACTGACAATGAAGCAATAGCTATGTTGTCTTCATACTGTGAGCTGGCTGCCTTCTCACTTGAACTTTTAGCATCCAGGTACACAATGAGCCAGGAGCCATCAGTCAGACAAGAGCTGTAGATCTTCAAAAGCATCAACCACCACCATGCAACTATTTTTGCTCAGTAATTACCAATTGCTTTGTTATACAACAGTATCTACTATTGCTTCTCAGTATTAGCAATTAAAGAACAGAATCAAGTCACTCATTAGCCACAAAGTACTACAGATATCCACAATCTGTGATCTTTGTCTTTGGGTATTGCTGGGGAAATCTACATATCAATTACAGTTATATCAAAGGGTTTTAGCACACTGATATTGATGCACATATGCTTTCATAGTGCCTACATGGAGGAGTTTTAATAAAGGTTATACTATTACTTTATGAATGCTGGAAAAAAATGCTCCTGGGGAAAAAAAAAAAAAAAGAAAAAAAAAGATGTATCTGGGAAGTTGTCCCTAGGAAGCTGGATTCTGGTTAATGTAAGAGTAAAACCCCACCTCTTCAGGTTTCAGATTAGTTCAATGACACCTGACTGCAAGGTCCAACTATACTGAAAGTCACCTACATAAGCACAAGACAGGGGTAAGACATAAAGCTGTAATAAAGCTTATTTAACAAAGACAAGGGTTATGAAGACTACATTTGCACTCCTGAATCCCAAGACACTGCCTTTCAAACTTTTCCTTTTAGTGTTATCAGAACAGACTGATTTTATTTCAATTAGATTTTGCATCTGCAACTATCTTGATTATTTTTCAGTCTCAAAATAGCTGAATTATTTTTCACAATGACATTGGAAGAATAGACTAATTTTGTCTTCACAGAAAAGGAAGAGAAGTCCAGTTTTGCTTTAAACAAAAATTGTTTCTCAAATCTCTAGTCTCAGCATAGAAGAGATAAAATGATGGTTTAAGCTCAGCTCTCTTGAGACAGGTACTTAAAGCTGTTTGAACATTTCTGCTTTATCCCTTTTCGAAGAGCTACATTGCTGAAAAGAATTCGCTTCCTCAAAGACCACTGAATTTAGACAGACAAAGTATCAAAAATTTGCTGGATTTTAGCATTCATGAAAGTGGGAGACTGAGCATTTGCCCTAGAAGTATGCCATAAGTATGCATCTCCAGAGGCAAAATTGCCACATGTCCACAGTATATATATTTTTTTTTATTTAATAATGTTTCCAGCACCTGGAATCTTATATTTTGGTTTTCCCTCCTTTTTCCAATATCTGTTAATGTGTTTTGCTATAGTTTCTGCAGTACCTGTATATCAACTGGCCAACATGTTACTGCCATCTTTTAGGGACCAGGAAACTCAAAATAACTTTCGAATAGCCATTAAGTGCAGTAGACATCTTACAGTGCCTAACCTGACAGAACTGTAAAATGACTGGTTGAAACTAGAACATAATACGCTGCATTTTAGGTCCATAACCTTTAATATCACATTCCCAATAGGGCTTATTGTTCAAAACTGCAGCAGAGATCACAGGTCCAGTCCTGCTAGATGAAAATCTGGTGTCCACAAGTACATCAAGACTGTCATTTGAAAGGAGCTCTCCATTCAATTCCAGACTCACCATCCATCTAGGCAGTAACCCCAGACATGAAGCCCTAGGCAAAGCAGAAGGCCATCCACTAAAACACGCAGAAACCTATCTCCCTAAGGACTCCCAAAAGCTTTGTATGGTTAATATGCTGCCAGGCATACCCAGGCAAGTTTTTCCTCAGCTGCTTGCAATGCCCAGGAGGTGGACAGAGTGCAGAACACATCATGTCATAATCACTTTTTTTGGCCACTTCTCAGAAAAGCAATATAGATTTAACCAACAAAGCTTAACCTGAACTTTAACAACACGACATCCCATTCAAACTTCTCTTGAATGCTGTGTGCTTTTTTCCTTGTTTTTCTTTTTCCTTCATCTTTTTATTGTTTGTAAGATCACTATTTTACCAGTAACACTGTGTTCTGGTTAGGTTTTCTTATCTACATTCCCCACATTGCATTGCTGTTTTGGTTCAACCCGGATAAAACATACTTGTAAAGTATATAAAGAGATAGTGGAGAAACCAAAACCACACGTATATACAGGTTCCAACTTATGTGATTGCCTCCACATCATACAGGGAGGACAATTTCTTTTTTTATCATATTACTTTCTCAACTAAATTCAGCCATCTTGTTTACAGACTACAGTTAGTTATACTCTTCTGCCTACATGGAAATAGATGTGTTGACCTGCAATATCATGTTCTCCAGCCACTCTTACTAGTTCATAGTCACAGCAATGTTTTCGCTGGCACTTTTTACATTAAAACCTTTAGATTTTCCCCTTTTCATTCCAGTTTAAGAATTATTAAAGTTCTCTATTAAGGTCTCTACCTGCACTACTTGTCCTTGAACCTAAAATTTCAACATCATTTTTTAACCTGTTTAATGCAGTAGGTGATATAAAAGTATTTCAAATACAGAGGAAATCTGACCAAACTAAGCCTTTAATGCATATTGATTTTTCAGCCTTCCCCTGCAAAAAACTATGGCTTAGAAGTATACACTAGATTCATGTCACATACTTGGACTTTTCACTATTTTGTGTCGATGTGTGGGTCAGCTGTGGCTAACAGCCAAATGCTTACCCAGATGCTCACTCACAGACCCTCTCAGTGGGGTGGGGAAATTTCCCTGTCAAGATAAAGACAGGGAGATTGCTTACCAATTACTGTTTCAGGTGAAACAGACTTGACGGGAAAATTTCTTTACTTTAAGGCCAATTAAAACTGATTCAGATAGTGAGAAACAAAGACAAACATCAAAGCAACACCTTTCTTCTGTGGAACAGCACAAGAGGGGATGGTGTGAGGTCTATAGTCAGTACACAGCAGTTCCTCTCTGCCACTCCTTCCACCTCACACTTTTCCACTGCTCCACCATGGACTCTCTCCTTGGGCTCCGGTACTTCAGAGAAAAAAGTCTGCACCAGCATGGGACCTCCATGGGCCACAGTCCCATCAGGAAGTACCCACTGCTCTGGCATGGAATCCTCCACTGGCTGTAGTGGATATCTGCTCCAGTGCCATGAAACACCTCCCCCTCCAACCTCAGTGCTCCCTCTGCTGTTTCTCACATTTTTCCCCTTCCTCCTCCATCTCTGTGGTATTTTCCACCCTTTCTTACACACAGTTTCCCTGAGGCACTGCCATCTTGGCTGCAGGGCTCAGCTGTGTCCTATGATGGCTCTTCTGGAGTCAGCTAGAACCAGCTGTGTCCAGCACAGGCCAGCCCCAGCCCCAGCCTCTACTCACAGAGGCCACCCTCGCAGTCCTGCCACCAGCCTCTGGGTACCTCCACCCAGTACAGTCAAAAAGATGGGAATTTACACATATTAAGGCCAGAAATAACCAGCAGAAATCTGACTAACACAAAGTATTACCTTTTACTCAGCTATGCTCTGCACTGGCTAGAAGCTTACATTCATCTGTAAAACATCTTCCTCTAAAAAGTAGTCAGTCTTAATTTGAAGACTGAGACTGCATCACCCACCAACTTGGCTTGTTTCACCATTTAAGATGTGTGCCTTATTTTTCAGCTGAACTTGCCTGTTTTCCATTGAGTTATTCCCTCTAACAAGAAGACAGGATGTAGCACTCCCAGCATCACAGTCTTGCTAGTGCTGCAAACACATTACTTTGGGCATCCTGAAGTTCTTATAACATTCAATCCTGAATTCTTCTAAACATTCAATCCAACATTTCTCAGTAGTACTTGTAGTTTACCAAATCTCTGATTTGTTACTATTTTCTCAGCTGTCACCAATTTTGTTGTTTATTCACTAGATTTGAACAGCTGAAATAAAGCCTTCTAGGTGAAGGGCTGTCACCTCTGTGCTTCTAATCTCTCTCTTTCCAGGCAGTGTTTGACTCAGCTCAGCAGACATCTCCCTTTTGGGTTTTCGGCTCTAGGAGACCACTCTTTTTTCCCCCAACAGAGACTACAGACCCATGTGTATTGGGTTTGGCTGAGATGGAGTTAATGTTCCCATACAGTTTTCAGAAACGCTGTGCCTCAGATTGAAGATAACATGTGATGTTGTGACTGCTATAAGGCTGGCATAGCACCAAAGCGACGGGCTGGACAAGATCCTGGGAAGGGATGTAATCAAGGCAGCTGACCCAAACTGACCGAAGAGCTATTCCATACCATATGACATCAGCTCAGGGATAAAGGACAGAGGGGGGGAAGGAAGGGGGCAGGAAGAAGACGTCTGCCCCCCAAGCAACCACTACGCGTTCCGGAGCCCTGCTTCCTGGGAAAGGGCCAGACATCGCCTATTATGGGAAGTAGAGACTAAAGCTCAATTTTGCTTTGCTTTGCTTCACGCGCGTGGCTTTGCCTTTCTTTATTTTGCTTATTAAACTGCCTTTACTAAAACCCACGGGCTGTTTCCATCCGTTCTCTCCCTCTTGTTGTGCCGTGGGAGGTGTGGGGCGAGAACGTGATAGAGAACCTTGGTGGGTACCTGGCACTCGGCCCAGGTCAACCCACCACACCATGAATTGTAAGAAGTATAATTTTCTATATGCTCCTTTATTTAGTTTTAATTCCTTACCAATAACTCCTTTAATGGGCTATTGAAAATGAAAAGAAACATAAAAATCCCTCTCTGTAATACTGGTACCTATGGAGCTGGGAAGAAGAATCCTATCAGAGTGTTTACACAGTAACATCTACTCGCTATTTCATTTCTTTAAGAAACTATAAAATAAACAGGAATAAACATGGGTAAATAATCAATAACAGCCTTATTTAAGAGAAACAGAAAGATCACCTAAAAGTACGTAAGTTATCCTCTACTAAACAAAGTCCCATGGTATCGTGTAATCTGGCCCCAAAGCACCTCCAAGAACTACATGTAGAATTAGACCCACCTGCAAAAGCACCCAACCCAGCACTCAGAAATCTACTCCCCACAGCAAGGATGCTGGGAAGCTCCCACGCACTAAAGGTAGGCTTAATATAGCACAAGCTCTAAGGTAACAGTCAGGATTGTTGAATAAAGCAGCTTGAAACCAGAGGTTTGGAAACTTTACCTACTCGTCCTTGCAGAGATGCCTTTTCCTCTAGCCCTGATTTTCAAGCTAATAAAAAAACCCCTAACATGCACAAACCTCTGGAGCTCTACAGCAGCCTCTTTCATCCCCATGACCTCAAGGCTCAGCTGCATATATATGTTCCTTTTATGCAAAGCCCACATTGCTAAAATCCACCTCACCTCCAGCCATCCCGATCTGTACAACCCCAAAGCCCGGATGCCTCTCCCAGCTGCACAATAAGATTATGCTTAAGGAAAGGCACAATCTCCCCTCCACCTATAAAGTTTTCCTGATCCTGAAGACAATATGCTGCCCAACCACAGGCTGGTTAACAAAACAGAGCACACAGTGTATATTCAGTATATACACTGAATAAGTAAACAAAATTAACAGTTCAACGATTTATCACATTGTTCTTCACAGAATTTTAAAATAAGTGAGCAAGCGTGATGTCAGATTGCAGTGTAAATGTACAAAAGGACAAGCTATAGGGGACTGAACATTAAGAAACTATATGTTATACTTTAGAGAGCATTACGTCAACACAGAGAGCAGGGTAGACACCACCAAATACAAAGCACACTTAAATAAACACTACATGGGGCTTTGGGAAGCATCCAATGATGGAAGAGCACCAGTCCAATGTTCATTCGTGGCTAGGCTTTGTGAACGAAGATCCAGGGAGGGCTCCACCCATGCTCCTCATCAGCGCCTTTTACAAGTGCACGGATAAAAAGAGAATAGTGGATAGCACCCTCGAGCCTGCACAATGGATTTTTTTTAGGTGAGACACAGCATGCACAGAGCTGGACCCACCCTTTAGTCCTAAGGGTCATCTGCCAGGGCCTAGCGATCTTGGGTGCTGGCAGCCAAGTCCTTAGGACAGAGGTTTAACCTCTTAGATGGAAGGCCTTACAGGGCTAAACAAGCTCCATCTGCCCAGGTTTTGAATCAGAGTTGTCCTTCTCCTAGGATGACTGCCAGAAGGCTAATGAGCTCATTCTGCCCATCCAAGGATTATAGGAACATGGGTATCACTCCCCACACTTTACCATGGGCAATGAGTTTAATGCTCCCTCTGCTGTCGGCACAGTTATGGCACCAGGGGCCACAGGAGACCCCAAGTGATTTTCAGACTGTGCCTAGTCCAATGTTCAGTGCTTTTGAAATTACACCTTGCATTTTTTATTTGTGTGTCACCACATTTGTTTTTCTCTCTCTTTTCTTTCAAATGTGATTGCCTTTGTTCATTACATAATTTGGTGGTAGTGTACTAATAGTACTATTAGTGCTTTTGTGCTTTCACTGAAGTATTATTTTGCTGGTTCTCAGGTCTTAAGTGCTTCAGCACAGAAGCAGTGTCACCCACTCCTGGTGAGCAGTAACAGTACTGCTGTATGTCCTCTTGAACTCACTCCATGGACAGAGGAAAGGAAACAGCTTCAATATTAGAAGAGGATGCACTTTGTTAGAAGGATTCCTATTCTATAATATATAGGGCAATAACTAGGATGATTTACTAATAGGTTTTAGTTCCTCTACATTGGTAGTCCATAGTGGTAAGTCAGAGCACTGTGAAATCAGAACTGAATGTCATCACCAAGAAACAGAGGCCCAGATTTAAGTGGCTCGCTCCTACTTAGCAGAATAATTAATACACCAGTTAAATAATGGTTTTCTATAGCATCTGAGTCCTTTTGCTAGCAGGTTCATACATCACTGTATAGCCATTGTATTACCTAGGACACAGCCAAAACTGAGACAAGTAGATTTGACATGAACAGGTTTGGCTTTTAGTGTTCCCCACCTCAAAATCTGTCTAAAATATTAGGCATACAGCTTTATGTTTCTGGCATAGTTCACATAGTAGTTAGCTGTTGTGTTGAGCTCTTCATTATATTACTAAATCACAACACTTCCATTATGTTGTTATAATGCAGAAATATAGTATTCTTAAGTCATACGTGACTACAAGAGACACAAAAATATGCTCCACTGTACATAGCATGAAAATTAATTGGCCTCCAGATATAGAACTGTAGCTGGAGAAAAGTGGAAATGTGCTGTAGATAATTAGGTCAGACCTGAGAGCCTCCTAAGCCTGCTTTTGACCCATAATATTTCTAACTCATGGATGCAGTTACAGGAAAACTGGTATACTCCAGAGGCACTGCAGCTTTAAAGATCTTTGCTCCTCATACTATTTGGGATTTTCTCATAGGTAGTAAAAAACAGAAACAAAAACTTGTAGGAATGAGGATTTAAATTATATTTTTATTTTTTCATTGTAACTGAGCCCAGCAACATTGGTTTGGAGCTTAGAAGAGATGTCAATGTTAATGCACTTTAATGGTTAACTGTATATGCAATCCTGTGGGTCTTTGACAAACACTGAACACATTTGTACTTCCAGATTTAATTAATTTCTGAAATAAATATATTTCTCAAATCCTACACACCTCATTTCACTATTCTGCTCAACCCACTCACCAGCACAAACTCCTTCAAAGAAATCTGAATGGGAGGATTCCATAAGTTGCAGCTGCTTTTCTCTCTGCCTTTTTTTAAATGAGAAAGTAGAATAAAATTCTAATGCCATTCCATGACTATCTAAAATCTAACACAAAGCCAGCCTACTTCCATGAGTAATAAGGAGTGTATCTGCTAGCATTTTGTTCAACTGAGGAACGCACTTTTGAAGCAAATCTCTCAACCCACCCAAGTTCCTGTGTTTTCATTTGTATTGTGCAGCAGTCTTAAGCCTATTTGGATGAAATTAAACTCGAAGTTACTCCCTCCCCAGCGGCACACCTAACAGACATCAGATGAAATCAGGCATTCAGACCATGTGATCAGACTAGAACTAGCCAAAAGTAACCTCACAGAAACGTGTATAGCAGAGATGTTGGAGCCTTCAGCAATAGAAGGCTATTTCTATTATGCTGGCCTGATTTAATGGTTTACATTGACATAGCCTGTGACGGTGTTTTTATAGGCCTAACTTCTGAGGGCAGTTCATCTTGACATGCTTAAACTTTAGTTACAAAGATTTGTAAGGCTACATCAGTAGAGTGTTGTGTATAACAGGACAGCCTGGGCAGCTGGAGCCCAGTAAGGCAAGCACCCTCCCTCCCAGGTGGGGTATACCTATTTTATATTCTCTTTTAAATCCAGTTTTCACAGTTATGTCCACAAGCTCTGATCATAGTTCAAACAGACTGTGTAGTACCACTCAAACATACTGAGTGCAATTAGACCCCATCTAAAGGTTGGGAAGGAAAAATCTTCAGTGCAGAGCAGGAAGGAAGTGGAACATAAGGAGTTCTGGTATTCTAATTTAAATAAAAGCAAGTGCCAAATAGCCAGGCAATCACAGTCTGAACTGGCTTGGATTAATTAACTCTGCTGCAGCTCTGAATGTAGCAGTTTATCTAACATCCACAAGTACTGTAGAGAATGAAGCTCAAACGTCTGCACTCCAGGGCTAAATCATGTAAATCCTATTTTATACCCCCATATATGCACAACTCCATGCCACCCTTGCTTCATTTTCTCTGACTATACTGATTTCTCATCCTGCTAGTTCACACAATAGCAGTTCCCCAAAATCTTGTGGTCAGTGGGTTGGAGGGACTGTGTCTCTTTGATACCTGCTTCCTGCTATTTCTGATTTTAGCAGGTCAGTGCCTCATGTCCTAGCTCTTCCACACATATAAAACTTTTTTTTTAAGAGCTTGAAGTCAGTCCCATGACAAGTCTGGATCTAAACAACTAGAGATGCCCTTGTTTTGCAAAAGTCATTAAGAATTCAGTAGCTTCCACTGTTTTCCTGGAGCTGCTGGACAGATGGCAGAAGTCCTGAACGTCCTGGAGGATGTAGTCAGGTTACCAAGAGAAATAGGCACAGTCTGAAAATCACTTGGGGTCTCCTGTGGCCCCTGGTGCGATAACTGTGCTGACAGCAGAGGGAGCATTAAACTCATTGCCCACGGTGAAGTGTGGGGAGTGATACCCATGTTCCTAGAATCCTTGGATGGGTAGGATGTGCTCATTAGCCTTCTGGCAGTCATCCTAGGAGAGGGACAACTCTGATTCCAAACCCGGGCAGATGGAGCTTGTTTAGCCCTGTAAGGCCTTCCATCTAAGAGGTTAAACCTCCATCCTAAGGACTTTGCTGCCAGCGTCCAAGCTTGCTAGGCCCTGGCAGATGAACCTTAGGACTAAAGGGTGGGTCCAGCTCTGCGCATGTTGTGTCTCACCTAAAAAAAATCCATTGTGCAGGCTCGAGGGTGCTATCCGCTATCCTCTTTTTATCCGTGCACTTGTAAAAGGCGCTGATGAGGAGCATGGGTGGAGCCCTCCCTGGATCTTCGTTCAAAAAGCCTAGCCACGACGACAACCAACAGAAAATAAGAGAATGAAACATGTACTGATCATTACAATAAATAGCCAAAACAATCAGATGGTTTATCTGTGGAGTCAGCAGTTCTGTAAACTTAATTTTCAAAAGATATTCATGGCATATAAACTACTGGAAAAAGTTCACCATTCACTAGTTCACTGTGTCAGCAAGAGCTACTTAAATAACTGGGTTTCACATAGGTCTTGTGTACCTAGAGTTTCTGTGGCTGCTCAGTTGTAAGAGTTCAAAATCTCCAACCTGATAAAAATAGAATTGGTCAGGTAGTCTTTGTAAAATGCATTATTCAAAGAGTACTGCTGTTATTCATCAGAATTGTTCTTCAGCAAATAGCTTTTAGCAGCACTTGACCAATTCTGTATCTGGCTGAATATTATTCACTGAATAAATTAACTCATGTATAATGGCAATATTTGTTGAATAATTTATTTGAGGAATATTTTTTCAAGTATTTGACAAGCTCCATTAAATTCCAATAAAATCTAAGACATTGCCTAATTAAAAATAATTGGAAGTTTGTTTACAAAAATTTGCCTTACTGTTTGGTAAGTTGTGCATGCTTTATGGCATCTGACTAACTCTCCAGTTCCCAGATAAAGTTTGGATAATCCAGACAGGAAAGCAGACTCAGACAGTTCAGAGCTTTAAACTCCTATTTTCACTGCTATTTACACATGCCAAGACACACGAAGTATATGCCGAAAGAAGCTGTGTACATATCTATACCTTTGTACCTTGCAGGCCACAGTGAAGATTTCTATCCAGCTGTGCAATTTACATTACAGACCATCAATTTAATACACAAATTGTTATGAAAATTGATTTTTATAAATTATCAACAGGAATCACATTTTGATGTAACTTGAAAGATTATTTTTGTTTACCGTGACAATCTCTTTGTAGGTTTTTTCCTGTGGAAAGCATTTTAACATTACAGAAAATGTCATGATTTAAATGTACCTTGTGCAATATGTACACATACAGTTGCAGGTATAAATTGATACTTTTGTACACACTCATTGAAAGACAACATTTAGATTTTCATGTAGCTAATTTCCAGTGAAATTATTATAGCAATTGCTATCTCCATATTCTTTAGCTAATAGATAGATAATATTAAACTAAGTAATAATATTTTTCAGAAAGCTGTGCTTCCTTTTGTCACTTGTCTTTAAATATGAATCTAGTTTTCCATGTTGCAGTTCTTTCATGTGTGTCAATGGTGACTAAAACATCAGCCTGGTTCTCTATTACCTAGTAAAGAAATCAGACTGGATGGAAAGCATGAGGCTAGTACTTCAGTACCAAGTGATCAGTTCTTAAAGGAAAACTACATATATATAGGTGAGATCCATTTATTTAATTGATCAAAATGATTTACCTCTGAAAGAATGGTGAGAAGGGAGCAGAGGGAAGCTGTTCACAAGATTATCCTGTCGGAAGGATTTTCGGTACATGGGATTATCTGTAATGAGATTAACCACTGGGAGATCAAATCCTGAATGGATGCTTCAGGGAGACGAAATGCCCACTAAAACAAAAGAGAAGTGGGAGGTAAAAGCTACAGGATTTAAGACAAAGCTTGGTCCTGAAAGTTCTGTTGCTCAGGCAGCAATAATAGGAAGAAGACTCATTGGCAGACATTCAAGGGACTCTTCAAGTGTGTATCAGTAAAAGTCTACACACAGTCTTAGGAAAAGGGTTTCTAATGAATGTAGCAATATGGAAATGTGATAATAGGTGGCTACTGATTCTTCTGCATCAATGGGAGGCTGATGATCAATGGGAGCAAGATGATCCTGCAAACAGTCACAATGTGTGTAACATTTTGTGCATGGTTACAGAGATCATCTTAGACAGGATTTTAAATAAGAACCTAGGATAGAGGCCAAAGCTACAAGACATTGTACAAAGAACTGGTAACATTTATTCTTAAAACCACCCAGCACATTTCAGGGAGAGACATTTGGCAATTTGTTAGTGTTTCTAGTAACTAGTCAGTAAACATATTTCTGAACTTCTTTATCACTGGTGCATCATTTAGACAAAACAGAAAATGGTTTTAGGGAGGGAGGTTTTGGTATACCATAAAAACTCATGGAAAAGAACTGCTACTAAATCTAAACATAGGTTCAAAATCAAGAGCAGAGATTCCGGTGCAGCCCATGATGAAGACCACAGCAAGGCAGGCCTTCCCCCTGTAGCTCAGGGAGGTTAATGGAAAAGAACTGCTACTAAATCTAAACATAGGTTCAAAATCAAGAGCAGAGATTCCGGTGCAGCCCATGATGAAGACCACAGCAAGGCAGGCCTTCCCCCTGTAGCTCATGGAGGTTAATGGTGGAGCAGATATCCATCTGCAGCGCATGGAGGACCCCGCAGCAGAGCAGGTGGATGCTCAAAGGAGGCTGTGACTGCAAAGGAAGCTTGTGCTGGAGCAGGCTCCTGGCAGGACCTGTCGCCTCATGGAGAGAGGAGCCTATGTTGGAGCAGATTTTCTGGCAGGACTTGTGACCCTGTGGAGGAACCATGCTGGAGCAGTCAGTTCCTGAAGGACTGCACCCTATAAAAAGGACCCATGCTGTCAAGCTCTAAGTTATCAACGGTATTTGAAAGGCTTCCTCAGACCTTGCAGAAGTCAAAGACTTTTCACCTGACAATTGCAACGCACACCCAAGAAGCTGTAGACATCAGCAACTCAAAGCAATTAAAACATCTGCTTCCCATGCCCCAAAAAATTTCTGATGGAGAGACTTCAAAAAGGAAAACAACTTCTTTTACTTCAAAAGTTTGTTTTTTTTAAATAGATATGTCTGTGTGTCTGTAAGAGCACATTCATTTTCTTTTATTTTAGACATACAAATCAGTATTAAGGTTTAAACTTTATATGATACCTGCTTAATACAGTTCCATGGAAATAGGTGCTGTAAATCAATTCATAAAATTTTTGACATGTAAAGAGAAATACAATGTAAATTTAAACAATCTCTACAGAATCCATGTTTATCAGATTTATACATTCATAGCAAGTCTATTTATGCAAGGAAATATTATTCTTACTGTTGTATTAGAGTGAACATAAATTCCACAGGTTTTAAGTAATTAAGATACTCAGGATTTGAAGACTGAAATGTTGTTTCCTAACACAACACTTTCAAAGCTGTATGCATGCTCTGTTAAGCATCTCACTACAATATTCCTGACAAACACTCTACAACCTGTCTTTTTCATTACTGAGCCTTCAAGAATGCTTGACATTTTTTTCCAAAAGGTGACTGGATCAGGTAAGGGTAGTTTTGTTTGCCAAATCAAAAAGTGAAGTCAGATATTTGAGAGCAATCGTATATCATTAAGTGAAGACACTTCACGTTTTTCCTGACTTGAAAAATAAATAATTAGTATTCAGGCACCGGTTGTGAATCTGTTGGTCCCATTTATTCATCCTCAGAGAACTGAAAAATCTCAGTCCCATCTGGCATTTGATAACTCACATTTAATAGCTGGGAAATAATCAAGAATCTGTCAATGTCATAAAGATAATCTTGGGACAATATAGCTCAACACTTCCATATATTTAAAGTTAGGAAAATTAAATATTTTTTAGCAGCTAGAAAACTCATTGCTATACAATGTAATTGTAAACTTCTGTAATGTTTTCTACATGATCAAATGATGACTAATCTATCATATACTTTGTTGCATTATGCAGCATATGAGCTAAGTAATTAGCTAGGAGCAAATCTTTTTCATTATTTATCATGAACTGTTTTCCTCCCCAAATTAACAGTAGCATGGCAGGCACTAAATAATAAAGAACTGCCAAAACCCCCTCTAATTCATTTAAACTTAATACATTATCAAATATTTCTAATGTAATATGATTGCTGTCTAAAAAAAGTGGGTTTTTCTTATGTATGGTTGGAAACATTACATATTTCAATTGTTTTGAAGTATTAGAAGCAATAGATAAAAGTTCACATTTCAACCAAGTTAATTATTGTTTCATCTGCAAAAAGAACTGGTGTTTTGTTGACAATACACAAATTTTTTTCCTTAGACATAGCATTATAGCAGTCAATAAACTGTACCCGTGCACAGACCCTCTGTAGGAGTGACTCTTGTAGTATACCTCTTACAATTTTCTTAGTATAGAATCATTGAATCATAGAACAGTTACAGCTGGAAGAGACCTTGGAGATCATCTAGTCCAGCCTTTGTCCTAGCCCTATCAACTTGCTAAATGATGCCCCCCCAATGCAATATCCACCTGTCTCTTAAACACCTCCAGGGATGGTGACTCAACCACCTTCCTGGTCTGCCTGTTCCAATGGATGACAGCCCTTTCAGTAATGAAATTCCTCGTAGTGTCTAACCTGAACCTCCCCTGGCGCAATTTCCATCCATTTCCCCTTGTCCTATCACTCTCCACTAGGGAGAACAAACCAGTCCCTGACTCTCTACAACCTCCCTTCAGCTAGTTATAGAGAGTGATGAGGTCTCCCCTCAATCACCTCTTTTCCAGGCTAGACAGGCCCAGATCCCTCAGTCTTTCTTCATAAGGCTTATGTTCTAAGCCCTTTACCAGCTTGGTAGCCTGCCTCTGTACCCTCTCCACCACCTCAATGTCCCTCTTGTAGTGAGGGGCACAAAACCGGACACAGTACTCGAGGTGAGGCCTCACCAAAGCTGAGTAAAGGGGCATGATCACCTCCCTGCTCCTGCTGACAACACTGTTCCTGATACAGGCCAGGATCCCATCGGCCTTCTTGGCCACCTGGGCACACTGCTGGCTCATGTTCAGCCGGCTGTCAATCAGCACCCCTAGTAGCATCACAGTTTCAAGAACTGTGGGTTTAAGTATATAAAAAGAACTTTATATCATTATCATACAATGTGTGGTATACTGAACTAATCATTTAATCATTAATTTATCTTCCTGAATTTCAGTGGTAATAGTATTCATACCTTCCTCAATTCTTTTTTAAAAGTCAGTGCAAGTATAAACTATGTTAACAGCCCATGAGTGCAAAGTACTCCTATTTGGGAATTCTTGATCTTAGACCAGGTGAGCTGAGAATATAAAGCAGCCTTCAGAGCAGCAGCTCAGTTTGAGTCATTCTGATATCCCTCTGATGGAGTGAATACCAATACTATTTTCCTGTTTGTTGTGCTGAGATTTTTTTCCTCACTCTGACAAGCAAGGGGAAGCTTTATGCTTCTCTCCTCCTATTGCCTCAGTAAATGAATCGGTATCCAGCTTGAAGGACTTTTTCCACCAGTTTTCTGAAAACTTCAACTGGGCCTTACCGGAAGCTCAGAAAAAGTCAACTTGTTTTCCAGTGTGCTATTAGATCAGCACAAAAAAGCTTTTGTCTATTTTTTCTTATTTTTTGTGGTTAGCATGAGGATCCTTTATGCTGCTTAAGATTTCTTTAAGCTTACTGTTGAAAACATATTTAATCAATTTCTACATTGTTCTGCAAAACTTTGATTATCTTTTCAGCCTCCCTCTTACATAATAGACAAAACAGAGAAAAACCTTAAAAGTAAGGGATTGTTTGCTTGACATACAAGAAATTAAAGGAATAGGAAGAACAAAGTAACTGTGCACTTTCTAGTCTTCTTATAGAAGCTCTTCCGTTGTGCAGATAGGAACAAGCGATTCATGCCCTAGTTCATGCCCAACTCTGTGAGTGTGTATAGATGAGTTTACAGCATACCTACCGGTAAAGACTGAACAGGGGATTTAAGCACTGCTCATACAGTTACTGTTTCCTGCCACATCAGAGGAAGATACTTACCGGTGCAGGTGAGAGCAAGTACAAAAGGGCAAGGACAAAAGAAGAAGAGCAGGAACATGAGGAACTTTCAGGTCAAACTGGAAAGTATCTCCAGTACTAGACAGCTGCCCAGAGGGAAGTCTTTTTCAGACCGCTGTTTTGCACCAAGATGTCCAAGGGTTTTTTTTTCTGATATTTCCCTAAATAAGTATAGGGATTTCAGCAACTTCAAGGCAAGTGCTTTGCAAAACAGCAGCCCTGCTGTTACACTTTAAGAGAGAAGAATTGCATCTTTATGGTTAATGGATCAGTGACTGAATAAGGAGTGCTAACAATGGCTTATTTTACCACTAACTGATATTATTAATTCTCTCTCCTTTCTGAAAGGCAATGTTAGCCTACTGCTTTCCCTTGCTGAAGGGAGGAAGTTATTCACAGTAGGCTCCTGGTGATTCTGGGTGTCATGTCAGCTCTTCAAAACAATGTAAGGAAGACAGGCTGAATAGCAAAAAAGCTACTTGGCTATAACATTTGATAGCATTGTTCATTTAACTTGGTAACTAATAAACATCTGCAATCTACTTCATTATTTCCTTTTCAAAAGGACACGTGAGTAGAATCCATCTCTAATACAAACAGAGTATAACGCTACTTTCAGCAACAAGATCCTAGGCTGTCTTAATTTTGTATGGTTCTTGCTTAAGAAATTATGTGCTATCACAGCATCTGCCAAAAAGGAAGAAGGATATACAGTTAATTTAATAACTAATAGCCACCACAAAGAATATTAATAAATTACATAAACTATTAAATCATAAAGAATAGTTTTGATGAACAGAGAATGAATTACAATGAAAGGTTAAGCAGAAGTAAAAGTAGCTATACATCTTCCGTTATTTGAGTTTCTTTTTAAATATCTATTTTTCACTTTGGAGTTTCTCATTCCCTTAGGTACAGCATGAACTTAAAAGCAACCTAGATTCTTCACAAGATTTTTAGAGTATATGATGGATCAATAATGTCTTGGTTTGTTTATGAAATGTGCCAGCTTACTGGGACAGAGTCATTTTTAAGAGGAAAGAAAAATCAATACATATGTGCATAGATTTATGGATGGTTTTGTTACAGTCAAAATAAGTCTTTCTTTTAAAGAACTCTAAAAGACAAGCTTGGCTTTTCTTTTTCATTGATATATTGGCCTTAGCAGCCACTTTAGCTCTAAATGTTAAGAAATGCTACTTGTAATTCTTTCATTTTGTTAAAATCTTTTTTGAGTTTAATTTGAGTAAGTCCTAAAAATAAAAGCAATAAGCATACTAGGACTTTTAAAATGTTATGATGACTACAATTTTCCCAATTCTTTAAATATGTGAAATATTTGCCTGGAACTATGAATCATCCACTGTGATACTTTTTCTTCCATGAAGTTACAAGGGCAGAAGTTTATCAGGAGAAGAAACATTACTAGATGGGAGGAACAGAGGGCTTAGACCTCCCAGTTCCTAGCTGCATCCCACCAACAAGGCCACAGCTTTTTCCTGGCTCATGCAGCAGCAATGCAGGTGTGACAGGGAGAAAGACTGAGCCTGATAAGGAGATTGAAGTCTGACCCCATGGCTGCTGGACAGAGAACACAGTACATGCAGTACTGTCTGTATGGGAGCAGGGATCTTCCTTGTCCACATCAGTTAGCTTTAAATAGTCTCAGTGCTAGGATACACTCTAAAATTTAAATATTCAATTTACTTGTCCTCTTCCCTTTTTACTGGCACAGAAGTCCCTCAGGTTTTCAGTGATGCTAATACTGTTCTCTTTTTGCTACCAGCCATGAACACAGCTACCCATCTCCTGACAGCACACAACACTCTTGCAGCCATTCTTAACACATCATCCAGAATTTCAAACTAGGTGCCTCTCTGCCTATCTCATCCCTAGGGTTCACTTTGATTATTTTCATATTCTCAGACTACATATGAATCATAACGGTGATAGTGCTGTATATACAATACCTACCTTTTATCTAGCTAATGTAGCACTTGCCTGGCATAGAGGTAAGAACAGTCAGTCTTTCCTCTTCCTGGGCTGACCAGGTCATGAAACAATTCTGTAAAATAATCCTAGGAGGAGAGATAACATACTTCTTAAAAATACTGAGCAAATCTTTTCCATATGCAGCCTAAGGACTAGAACCTATATCTCCTAGGTCTATGTCTGCCATGAAAATATCCAGAATACTTCAACATCTGTCTTCTCACATTCACAAATAGGCATGATGCATACCCAGACTGAGGCATGTTTACCTTTTCTTTATGTTCCTTCTCAGGCACAGTCTGAAAATCACTTGGGGTCTTCTGTGGCCCCTGGTGCCATAACTGTGCCAACAGCAGAGGGAGCATTAAACTCATTGCCCACGGGAAAGTGTGGGGAGTGATACCCATGTTCCTATAATCCTTGGATGGGTAGGATGAGCTCATTAGCCTTCTGGCAGTCATCCTAGGAGAAGGACAACTCTGATTCCAAACCCGGGCAGATGGAGCTCGTTTAGCCCTGTGAGGCCTTCCATCTAAGAGAAGGACACTCTAATAAAACCTATGTCCTAAGGACCTCGCTGCCAGCGTCCAAGCTTGCTAGGCCCTGGCAGATGAACCTTAGGACTAAAGGGTGGGTTCAGCTCTGCGCATGCTGTGTCTCACCTAAAAAAAATCCATAGCGCAGGCTCGAGGGTGCTATCTGCTATCCTCTTTTTATCAGCGCCCTTGTTAAAGGTGCTGATGAGGAGCGTGGATGGAGCCCTCCCTGGATCTTCGTTTGCGAAGCCTAGCCATACATACATACATGTTCCTTCTAGATGGGATGGATTTGAAATACATAAACACAGCACTTGCTGCAAATCTCACTGCAGTCAGTTGTTCACTGAATCCTATTCACTGGACAGTCTCTTACTGAACACAAGACATCTGAGATCCAGGCTTTTTATGTGACCATGCCTTCTCTTTTCTCACTGCTGGTATGGATGAATTCTTAATTTAGTGAAAAACAATTCGGAACGAACTGGCCACTGCCCCACATAGCTCATCTCTTCCACTCATAGCAAGAAAGGTCTATCTTTCAGATCAGAGTAAATGTAATCAAAGACATAATTTTTTTCCCCATTTATGCACAAAGGATGAAGATGAATACATACTGTTACATGCACATTATATAATAACAGAAATAAAATATATATTAGAAAAAATATTTTATTTATGGGATAGATAACTGTACTAAATTATGACCTTCCTTGTTTATTTGAAAATGCCATTAAAAATGGAATTTATGGTATTTATTGTTAAAGAAAAATTGTTAAAGAAAAAAAAACAATTGCATATTTACAGTCCTTCTTGGAGGTTAATTTTTTGCATACTTTTCCCATAATTACTATGTAATTCCTCAAACTTTGCTGAGAAAACAAGACACTGCAAAATTGATTTTTACTGCTTGAGCAAATAAGCTAATTTATTGATCTTTCAATTCTTTGTGTGATTCCAGATAACTTCTTTAAAATGCACTACAACTGTCCAGGGTTGTGTGTGGGAAGACGATAACATGACGCAAGCCACCTACTAAACACAGTTAATTCAGTTGTTTTCCAATTTCTGTTTGCTTCCTCAATGGATATATTCACTTCCACATTTTCTCTCTTTCTCACTTTCTCTCTCCCTGCTATAACATCCAGAGATATGAAAGGCATCATTAAAGAAGCTAAAAGATAAATCAAGGAAAAATAAAAAAAGATCTCTTTGTTAAACAAATTCAAATGAGCTACTAAACCAACATGAAACAGTAAATAAAACAAGAACAATATTTTTAGAGATGCTATCAGTAATATTTTGATTATGATATGTCTCAGAGGCAGTTAGAGTTGAGAAGTAGAACTGCCTCACCTCTTCAGTAATATGCCAAAGGTTTCCAAACTTAGCCATTTAAATAAGGTAATTTATTAGCTTCAATATCTCATTATTCTCAGAATGAAAACAAATCTGCAATCTATCTAGGAAATTTATTTTTCATTTTTCTAATCTACAATTTTATTAAACAGTTGGAAAATCTTAAAATAAAGGAAGTTTTCAAGGATTTTCAGAGGTGCCTGTAAATTTATAAAAGTAACCAGAGGAAATTTACCTTTCTTGTCTTGTTCTGACTCTTTGGCTGTCATGGGTAAAATTTTTTGTTGCTGTCCAACTGATTAAAAAAGAAAAAAGGCACAAATCATAACATTCACTTCTGTCAGGGCTGTCAAAAAGGTGAAGAAAATTACCCAAGAGTTCTGGCTGTTCTTTGAATAAAATGAAGAATAAGGAACAGATTTCTTTCCCTCATTTATATTTTTATTTCTTTCAATGCACTTGTCCAAATCCAAACATAACTCCTTCTTCGGCTTTTTCAACCACTATTCATTCTTTTGCCTATTTTTGAAATGAATACTGTGCAACTTAAAGAGATCACATTTCACAGGTAAGTACCCTGGATGTGAGTGACTACAGAAGTAGTGGCCAATCTCAGTGGATAATTTAAATATATTTATTGTGCTCTACAAAAACACACTACACTAAATGTTAAATATTAATAATTACTACTTCTATTATGAATTAAGTCTCAGTTAACAGTGAGCTAAGCAAAGTATGAAACTGTATAACAGACCTTTTACAAGGGATCTGAAATAATAATCTATTGATATGTAATAATTAATATTTCTCTCTTCTGTCCTTTACAGTTTAATTCACAAACTCAGAGATAATAGAAAAAATGTATCACATCAGAAACTATATACCCAAGATGCTGTGCTAAATTTTGTGTTTATTTATGCCATAAGTCTTTAGATTAATCCTAGTTGATGAATTTGAGTTGATTAAGAAGATACACAGTCAAAGATAAATATGTTAGACCTCAACAGTGTCCACTTAATTGATGAGTCTACTTAAAATTACTGAACTGTTCACATTAGCCAGTATTAGAGATATTATTTTCACATTTATTTTATGCATGACTGTCCCATAATCAAATGCATCTATTCTATCAGTCATTGAACTATTCATCTTTTTTCTCAGACCCTTTTATTTATAGACAAAAATACTTATTTCAAGAAGCGCATGTGTTGTTTAGTATAGCAATACTCTGCTTTACAATTTTCTACAATATGAACAAATAATTCTTAGTAATAATAATATGAATCATCTAATCTAACCTTAAATCATAATGCAGGTGCTGTCTTAGGAATTCTGCTGGAATTCAAAAAGCCCAAAGTGGTGATAAACTGTTAACTGTCTTTGAGCTTTCAGTATGAAAACCAGAAACTATTTCTTGAATATGCTCATTTACAGATTTCATTAGGTTTTGTTGAACTTGAGTAGGAAACTCTTGGTTTAGTTAATTTTTCAGTTTGCTGGAAAAGATGTTCTGTGGCTGAGTAGTTGTTAACCGTGCTTAATGTTAGTATTCCTGAAACAAAGACTAGTTTTGTTAAAACCCTTGGAGATCAGATTACACCTCACCTTCAAAGTCCCAAAGGAATGAAATTCATCACAATTGTGATCTCATTTTTTGTGCGTGTTGACAATGTCTTGAGAAAAAAAACCGCAATGATTGAAAAGACCATACAAAACAATTTCAAAATGCTTTAGGCACAAACTATGTGAGTGACAACTACAAATTTAAGTGCTGTAATTCTTTGATTAATATAAAGAAAGTGATTTAGATTATTTTGATAACAGCCTTTAGGGAAAAAATGACACTTAAAGGAATATAAAAATTTGAGGTTTGAATTACTCACCTAAGATGTGTTTTTATAAATAACCTGTCACCTATATTTTGGACAGAGAAGAAAAAAGCTGAATTACTGGCTTTTTACAAAGTAAACTACCTGCTATATACTCCAGAAGTGACACATTTTTTTTCTTACCATATCCCAAATCTCAAGCACTTGAAACATGTAATAACCTATTACAGAGCCAGACTATGGACATGATAAGAAAGCAAATTCAGAATTTACCTCTAGTTCACTAAAAAGATAAAAACTATTCTTCCTTCAAAAAATTCTTCCATATGAAGACTTCTCTTTATTAACAGCAGTATTGAAGACTGGCTGCACAGATTAATAACGTATAATCATTTAGTGCCTTATAAACTAACATGACCTAAAATTACCTGTTTTAAGAAGCATATTTGAAGTCCAAGTCTCCTCAAAGGATCTACTTGTTTACCATAAAGGAAACCAACTTCACTCAGGTAGTCAAATAAAGAATTAGACACCTAACTTTTATATTTCCTCTTTACCATTATTATTTTTTCACAAAGAACCAGTGCTTATAAACAACACCTTTTGCACAATTCAGTATCTCCTCGGGAAGGAGAAGCCCAGGAACTCTGTCAATCCACAAAGAAATCCAGGATACCATTCCTCTCTCTTCAGAAACCTCTGAAGCAACTTTGTATCCCACATGCTGCCTTTCTTCATGGAGGTTTGGCCCCTAAAATTATTCTGCCACTCACTCTGCTGTATCTACAGCCTGATTTTATACAAAAAGCTAAGGGAAAGTTCCTGAAAAAGAGCACGTTCCTCCTGTACCACTTCCTTTCCTCTCTGATAGTCTTAAAGATCCTTGCTTCGACTAAGTTTCAGCTGTTAGACCAATCAACACTAACGACAGGTAATGTACATCTTAACACCTTAACTGAAAGCAAGACAGCATTTGCTGGTTTTCATTCTTTCATTTTTGTAGCTAATTGCATATCTGTTTGATCTTTTGGCTCATTATTCACAATGATGCCTCAGAGGTTTTGATTTTGATTTTTTTAGCTTTGTAGATTTTAGAAGTTATTGTAGCTTTAATAGTAGTACTGTAGATTTAGGATTTCTTTGTAGCAGCTTCAGTAGCTTAATGTTTATACCTTCTAACCTACTCCCTCGCTAGCAGCTTAGTCTTCTTCTCAAGATAGGGCTGTAGCAAAACAGCAGGTCTGGCACCAGGAAGACATAAACACTGCAGAAGGACCTTCACACAGAGAGCATTGGAAGGCCTCCAAGCGACAGTATGTGTCATGAAGCAGAGGAGGATGAAGTAAAGAGGGTCTTTAGACCCCCGACCCAATTTCTGGAGGGGTGTGCCATAGGGTGGTTCGGGTTAGGACTGAGACAAGTGGCACAATGGGATTGGATGGACATTATTATAAGATAATGGACTCGGGGGCAGAGGGGACACGCGTTTTGTATTCCAGGGGCTTAAGGCTCATTAAAGCAGCTTTTTCTTATCTCATCTCTACTAAATTCACCTGGAGTTTTTCTTCAACTCTCTTTAAGGCAACACAAAAATAATTTGATCTTACCCAAACACATGCATCTACAGAAGACTCTACTGAGAACTGTCAAATATGTAATACTTGTATATTACATGATTTTAAAGAAAGAGAAAACTTAAACTCATTTTTTCTGCTTTCTTGGTGCAAGTAAGTAGCAATAAATGAGAGCATTTGCAAGTGGCCTAAAGAGTTCAGTCAAAGTCGTATCTCAGAGATCAACGGCTCAATGTCCAAGCAGAGACTAATGACAAGTGGTGTTCCTCAGGGGTCGATACTGGGACCAGCGCTGTTTATCTTCATGGGATTGAGCACATCTTCAGCAAGTTTGCCAACTACACCAAGTTGTGTGGTGCAGTCAACATGCTGGAGGGAATGGATGTCATGCAGAGGGACTTTGACAGGCTTGAGATGTGAACCTGTGCAAACCTCATGAAATTCAACAAGGCCAAATGCAAGGTTCTCACACTGGGTCGGGGAAATCCCAAGCAGAAATACAGGCTAGGCAATGAGCAGATTGAGAACAGGCCTGCAGAGAAAGACTTGGAGATATCGATTGATGAGAAGCTCAACGTAACTCAGCAATGCACATTTACAGCCCAGAAAGCCAACCATACCCTGGGCCACATCAAAACAGGTATGACCAGAAGGTCAAGGGAGGTGATTCTCCCCATTTACTCCACTCTCCTGAGATGTCACCTGGAGTACAGCTTTCAGCTCTGGGCCCCTCAACATAAGAAGGGCAAAACCTATTGGAATGAGTCCAGAGGAGGGCCACGAAGATGATTAAGGGGCTGGAGCACCTCTCCTGTGTATACAGGCTGAGAGAGCTGAGGTGGTTCAGTCTGGAGAAGAGAATGCACCCTTACAGTACTTAAAGGGGGCTTACAAGAAAGCTGAAGAGTGCCTTTTTACAAGGGCATGTAGTGATGAGACAAGGGGTATTGATTTTCAACTGAAAGAGGGTAGATTTAGATGATATAAGGAATAAGTTCTTCAGTGTGAGGATAATGAGGTACTGGAACAGGCTGCCTGGAGAGGTTATGGATGCTCCTTCCCTGGAATTGTTCAAGGCCAGGATGGATAAGGCTTTGAGTAACATGGTCTGGTGAAAGATATCCCTGACTATGTCAGAGCTAGATGATCTTTAAGGTCCCTCCCAACTCAGACAATTCAATGATTCTATAATTATTTTGCTTATAGAAACTGTAAAGTCAGATAAAAATGTATAAGATGGCTCACTGCTGAGCGGTGTAAGAGACAAAGTTCACCTTGGCAAATAAAACTGCAGATGTCACGGGCTCCTTTAAATGTGAAAAATCACTGAGACAAACAGGAAGAGAACAAAGAACAGTAATGGTAACAGTATAATCACTAGGAACAGAAAAACATGTTGGAGCCAGAAGCAATTTATCTGACAGTATAACTGATAAAGAAGTACAGTACTGTTACCTCAAGTTGATCAAGCACACAACAAACTCCAGCATCACTCTTATATTTCATACAGCTCCATCTAGAAGTAGCCACTCAATAAAAGATGCACTTCGTGCACCTAGTCTATAAACAATTAACATCACTGAATAGGAAACAGGCAATTAAGTTATTATCAACACATCACCAGAACCTAGAATGAAAGACCGCTAAAGTCAGCCAGTTTCATTGACTTCAGTGGAATTTCAATCCATCATACTGCATAAATGTTACATCTTCAAGGAGCAAACCAAGTACTTTTCTCAAGGAAATTACTGTTTCAAGCAGATTGATCATGGCACACTAAAAAGAAGATGGGATCCCACATGGGGATGCATATCATAGAATCATAGAATGGTTTGGATTGGAAGGGACCTCTGGAGGTCATCTAGTCCAACTCCCCTGCAGTGGGCAGGGACATCCCCAACTAGATCAGGTTGCCCAGAGCCCTGGCAAGCCTCACCTTGAATGCCTCCAGGCATGGGGCCTCAACCACCTCCCTGGGCAACCTGTTCCAGTGTTCCACCACCCTCGTGGTGAGGAACTTCTTTCTAATGCCCAGTTTAAATCTACTCCTGTCCAACTAAAAACCATTGCCCCTTGTCCTTTCACTACAGGCCTTTGTAAACAGGCCCTCTCCAGCCTTCTTGTAAGTTCCCTTTAGGTACTGAAAAGTCACTCGTAGGTCCCCCCGAAGTCTTCTCTTCTCCAGGCTGAACAATCCCAGCTCCCTCAGCCTGTCCTTGTAGGAGAGGTGTTCCAGCTCCCTGACCATTTTCGTGGCCCTCCTCTGGACCCGCTCCATCAGGTCCATGTCCTTTCTGTATTGAGGGCTCCAGAACTGGACACAGTATTCCAGATGAGGTCTCACCAGAGCAGAGTAAAGTGTATTATATACCTGCATAAATATATACACATATCATTGTATTTGTCTGATCAATGATCCACAGTTTTTGCTCCCTTTTGCTTGAATAAGTATTTCTAAACTGTAATGCTGTATCCAGTCTACATTTCCTTATGGTCAATAATAAGACTGAAAAAACAGCTAATAGTTTCTACGCATGAAACTTATTCTCAGGTATGTTCTACACTAGAAAGATAAGTTTGAAAGGCTGTCCTGGTTTGACCAGAGGAACTGAGGATTACTAGGGTCAAGAGGACAATCTTTTGAGAAGGGTCTCCAAGGTCCCCCTCTCCCCACAGCCCTCTGGACTGGCTGTGTTCGGGGACAGCAAAATTGAAATAAGAACACCAGGCACGCAGATAGTGAATTTCTAAGAATAGCTTTATCTATATTTAAATGGTACAACAGTATGAAAGAGATAAACAATAAAGAAAAATAAGGTGGTTAGTTCAAAGTCGGCTTTCAGCCCTTCCCCCTTCCAGTACCACAATGTCTGACCTTGCCGGAAAAAGCTGGCAGGCTTCCAAACATCGACCCTCCTTATCGCTCCCCCACTACCTTCAAGAAATCCTGAGGGATTTCAAGAATGCCAGAGGCCTCCTTTTTCTTTTTTTTTTTCTTTTTTT
>VWZO01000234.1:14269-56584 GCA_013396975.1 Bucco capensis | reverse complement strand
TTTTTTTTTTTTTTCTGTGAAAGGGGAGAGGAAGAGCCAAGCCAACAGAGAGACAGGAAGCAGGAAGAGAGAGAACTCTCACTTTCCTCTCTTATATACACAAAAATACATCATCCCTCCGCGCAGCTCGCGATTTGCTGCCGACTGTCTCTCTTGAATGATGTCTCAGGGTCACAACCCTTGATCATTCCCGTCTGGAAATGCCGCGGTGATGGTTTACATCTGCGCAGGTGCGGGGTTTCGTTTTTCTTTCTTATCAGTTTCTTTCGGCTACTCCCAGCAAATTCTTTCATGGGCGAAAGAAAGAAGGGGGGGGGGCAGAAGAAGTCCAAAAATTCAAAAGGGAACATGACGTACAATAAATCTTTAGTGTTTTAAATCACTCCATGACAAAGGCACAAACAGATTAATATCAAAAAGAGTTTTGATTAAATGATAAATTTTGCTGCAGTGTGATTGAAACTGAAGCTATTGCAGTTAAAAACACAAAAGTTCTTCTGATTTATTTCAGGAGAGGAAAGAATTAAGACAGGGTTTTTTACAAATATATATCCATTGCCAGATGACCTGTTGGGTTTGTGTCAAAAAGACTAGCTGTTTGTATCCAGAAGTTTATTACTCNGGATCTTCATTCGCAAAGTCTAGCCATACATAGAACTCTAAAAACCAAAAAATCTTTTCCTGAACCTCTGAAACAAACATATAGAACTGGCTAGCAAAAGTCGCATGAAGTATATCATGTAAACTTAAGGTCTGTTAAGAATTCCTTTAATCCACAATGCTCCTTAAATAAAACATCAATTATAATGAAGATTTGTGCACCAGCTGTTTTAAACTCCATGGACAAGAACTAGTAAATCCTTGAAAGTAAACTAAATCAAAAAAAGCCTTTGACATTAGTGACAAGATTTTTGGAGCAGTCACAGTTGCTTCAAATGCAGCTTTAGAAGATCTATGGTACCACTTGAGGGTAACTCAGACCTCATCTTTTACACCTCTCCTTAAATACTTAAAATTTGATCAAATTAAAATTTTTGCCAAAGAATTTACTGACATACTGACAGAGTAATTTGGGTCATCACAGAGTAATTTAGGTATGAAGGGGCCATAGGAGGCCATCCAGCCGAACATATGGCTCAAGGCATGCTTAACATAAAACCTAGATCAGATTGCCTAGGGCCTTGTCCAATCACATTTTGAAGCATTCTGAGGATGAGTATTTCACAACTGTTGTGGCTTGCCCTCCCCAGCTTGCCAAAACCACACAGCTGCTCACTCATTTCTCCCCTGAACTGGCAGGATGGGTCCAAGCTCAGGACAAGGAGGTCTCATTCCCCACTTATGGTCACAGGCAAAAGACAGACCAGATACAGGGAAAAACCCAAAATTTAATCTAAATAAAATCACAATCAAATGTGGGTGGGCTGAGAGCACATACACACCATGCAAAACTCACATATAACTCTTACATTCCACCCCTCCCCTCTCCCGAGCCCTGCTTCTGAGGCAAAACCAACCCCTTCTGCACTGCAGAGGGACAGGGAAATGGGTGAAGCAGAGCACAGTCTAGGCCAGTACACAAAGGTATCAGTCCATCCTCTTCAGGGGAAAATCTCCTGACTGTCCTTCCCTCCAGCAACATGGTGACCCTCCCACAGGTAATGATCTCCGCAAGTCTTTCCCAGAGTCCTGGCATCTCTTCAGGGAAACCCTCCCATGCTCTAGTGCGGGCTTTTCTGCTCCACAGGCCACATGGTGAGCTCCCTGCTGGAGAATCCTCTGCAAAGCTCCAAAGGCAGCTGCTGACCTTACCACACACCAAGGGAAATGGCCATTCCAGGATCTTCCCCTGAATTCCTTCCTTATTCTGGGGGGGCACCATTCTTTTTTTTTTCCTTTCTTTTCTCCTTTCCTTTTTCCTTTCTTTTCTCCTTTCCTTTTTCCTTTCATTTTCCCTTCCTCTTCTTGAATGCTTCAGCTCCTACTTTAGTGGAACTGACAAGATAGGTCCTGCTATGACCAGTTTACACCAACTATGCTCGACATTAGTTGTAAGTTGTCTATTTAGATTGTCAACTCTGTTCGTACCGTGCTTAGCAAAATGGGGATCAATACTCAGCTGAACATTAACCACTGCAATAATAAATATGATTAATAAAAATTCATTGAGGAAAGATGAAAACAATAGTGGTTCCCACTGCTCTCTTCTCTCCATTCTACCTGCAGTTTAAATCTGGATTTACAAAGCCAAATAAACAGTCATTCTGTCTCAAACTTTGCTCACTTTTTTTCACTGTATGAAAGATAAGCCACTGCTACTATACAGAGAGCAATAGTTCATTCAGCCTCCATTATCTGATATCCTTTACTTCCCAAAGTTACCTTTAGATCATTAAAGAATTTTATCAGCTAGACCTTTTGCACTCTGATACCCATCAAGAGGAGAAGGGAGCCTCCAGTGTCTGCATGCTGATAAGAAAGTCCTGCTCAGAGAAAAAAAAAATTACCATCTTCTGTCTTATTTAACACTTACTCATTTTTTGAACTATAGTCTGTCACAGAATCTGATCAACTAAGATTATTTCTTTTCATGCAAAACAATATCCTACCACCTTCCCATCCTGTATTTAGCTAGTTATAATCTCTTCTGCTTGTCGTAAAATTACCTTATAGGCATTTGTAGGTAAAAGTATTAATATTACATGTTATACAGAGCCTAGCATTTCTTAATCAGGGCACTCTTATTCTAAGTACTACCAATAATTTTAAAATGGGGAGAAAAAAGAATATTTTTATATTTAAATAATTGTAATATTTCTATCTGAAAAGGTGCACGGTGTTCAGGGACTGATAAAGGTTCCTTTGAGGTAAAAAGGAGTCAAAACCTGATAATCCCGTCCACTTCTATGAGCAGACGGAACCCAAATGAGCAGTTTTTGACTGAAGATGGACTTGTGGATATCTCCTGTCTGCAATTAGGCCACAACAGGCAGTTAGCTACACCAGATGTAATTTCCTGTCTAAGTGTTCATACTCAAATCACAAGTGTAAGCAATAGCCACTCCATCCAAGATTAAACATATGTGGTAAAAGTAATTAGTTAATAACTGTTAGCTCCTTATAATAATTTTTCTAGAAAGGTTTTTGCATAGGGAAGGGAAAAATGTATTACTGACATCTGCTTTTTACCCTCCATAGCTAAATGCATTTTCACCTCTCTTCTCTATACCTTGATATGCTTATGATGTATTCCTAAAAAGTCCAACAGCTCACAAATTGATGGATAGCAATTTTTCCCATGAAAATTACTGTGACAGAGGAGAGATGCAGGCAGGGACTTAAGAAATACATACATTCTAAATATATATAGTGAGTGTGCACAGGGTGGGGGATGGAGAGGCAAGAGTCAGATCATCCTTATCAACTGGAGAAGATGCTGGGTTTTTTAGTGGCTGTTTTATAGCAGCTGAGATCTTGTGAATTTATCCATCACCAATCAATTCACCCTGAGCTCTGCTAATTCTTGTCACTACGCTGGTTTTCTGTCCTTCCATCTGGATGGTCTTGCTGACCTTGATTCAGAGGAGGAAGACAATGAGGATGAAAACACAGCCATTCAGACAGAGAGCAAAGCACTTACACTAAAAGATTTATGCTGGATATTCAGGCCCACAGACGAGTTGGCTGAGTCTGACAGCATTCAGAAAGGTTTCAGGCACTGAAAAGCCAGCACCTTCTCCTGCAGGTGATCCTGATGATCTTGCTGTATGTTTAGAATAGGGAAATCAGGGCCTAAGCAGCATGGTGGCTGGGAGAACGAACAATTACAAGGCTGCTGAAGATAAGGAACAAGAAGTTGAGTGTCTGAGAGACAAAAGAACTTTCAGCCAAATTGTTTAAAATTTGATTTTGTTTATGCAATAATTATCTTCTGTAGCAATATCAACTTAATTCAAAACGAACAATGTTAAATATTCAATTGTCAAACAATTTAGTACAAGAATACTTGCACTAATAAGGGTAATATTTTCTAATTTTGATCACTGTATGTTTAATAGAAGTCTTTATAACAATCTTTCAGAATGCTTATGCCAACAAGAAACAGAAAATGAGCCCATTTTTCAGTGTTGTGTAAGAAAGACTGCAGAAAATCCAAATCTATAACCTGCCTATAATCAGATAGGCATTTAAAAAAAAATCCTCCCCCAAAAAAATCTCAGAACTTGATAATACAGATTACTTAGTCTAATGCTTCTGTGCATCATATTTAAGCAGATTCTTAAATATTTCAGTTTCATTTGGTTTATTCATGTAATCAATATTGTCACACTAAGTATTATTGTATGAAATGAACTGTACTTATCAAAAGGTACCACAGTGCTATTGTGACCATGAAAAGCAGCAAGACCTGCTCTGGATCTTCTGACCAGGACTGGTAGTGTGCTTGCTTCAGGGTATCTTCTCACACAGCTTTACACAGTTAATCATTTCCACTGGTTGCCGTAAAGGAAGAGGTGCAGTTTCCTCATCCTGCCTCAATGTAATTTTCTCTGCTTTACTCGTAAACTGACTAATGCAGGGCTAGAGAGGAAGATAGCAACATTCCAACAGAAAGCAGGGACTGCTGTTATTCTACCTTGCCTTTACAGTTGCAGCTTAGTGGCACATACGTGTCTTAGCCTCCAGCCATGCCCTTCTTAGGGTTCTCAGAATACTCCAGCCTCCACAGTTTGCAAGCTAGAAAGCAGGACACAAGTCCAATGCATACAGCAATCAACGTCTTATGCTACCTATATTATCTTTTTTAAGTGTAAGGTAGAAGATTCCTGACAAGATAGTTCCAGTAGAGNGGCCACGCTTCTTTTGATGCAGCCCAGGATGCGATTAGCCTTCTGGGCTGCGAGTGTGCACTGTTTGCTCATGTCCACCTTCTTGTCCACCAGCACTCCCAAGTCCTTTTCTGCAGGGCTGCTCTCCATCATCTCATCCCCCAGCCTGGATTGATTGTGGGGATTGTTCCGACCCAGGTGTAGGACCAGGTATAGTAAAATATGACCACTGTATCCCTAACATCTATTCCCTAGTTATCCACAGGACTGTGAGTCAACCTGTTCTGCACTTTGGTAAGGGCCAACTCTGCCCAGCTGTGTCAAGCAGAAAAGGGAAAGTGCAAACGACACTGGCGAAACAAAGCAGGTATCATTGCTTGGGAGGGCTTCTGTTTCTCATGTTGTCAACATAAGCTTTAAATCCAGTAATAAATAAAGTGTGAAGGAGAGAGCTGGATATCAAGCCTGAGGAAAGGCAAGTTATAATCATTCTATATTAGCTGTTAAAAAACCTCATTCGAAACACAGGATCCAGGATTTTGCAGAAGTGCAGAATGTTTCAGGCTTCATAAAGACACATACTCAAGGTTTTAATTAGCACTGTGACAGTTTCGAAACCGCTGTCAATCAATCTTTGGAAGAAAAAATAAAAAACCACTTGTCAAGTCTGCATGCCTAGGGAGAGTTAAATTGAAATTAAGTGAATTTTAAAAGATGGGAAATAATTAGGGCACCAGGAAAATGAATCCAGAGAAAAAGAAATCTGTGAGAGGAAAAGTATGTTACTAATTATGCTTTTTACTTTTTCTAATTAATCCTCATTCCAGTCCCAGCCCACCTTTAATAAAACTAATGAATGATTATACAGGGAATGTTATACTATTCAATATTTGGTTATGCAGATTTACCACATCATGTGCCCACATAAAAGCATGCCCAAATGACCAAGTATGTGCCCACTGGAAATGGAGCAGAACAGTCTACACTATACGAATGAGATTCCCAAACTCACGTGTACAGTTTATTAGCATATTCACACAGCCCAGTTTCAAGTGCAAAAGCAAAGTTGTGTATTCCCTAAAGCCTGCTTGAGAAGATTACAGAGGATGTTCACACAGAACAAAAGAGTATCAGCATCAAACACTTCCATTCTCCAGTCAGTGCAGCCCCCATGCAAAAGCTGAAATCTTGGAGGACTGCAAACATTAGCTTGTGAAAGAGAACTGTGGGAAAGACATAAAACTACTGTGAGACAGGCACCCAAAACAGTAAGCTAACAGAGACTGCATAAAGCAAACCATGGAGGAAAACCTGATGTTGTGTTCTGAACAGACACCTGGGTGAAGGAAGTACATTAGAAACCCTCAGTGGAGAAGACAAACAAGACTTAATTTTGCTAAAGAAAAGATACTGTCATAGCTCCTGAAGCTATTACATTCATACAAACACATATATGGGAGTGAGGGGATATGCACACATGTGGTTTATAGATAGAAACATATACAAAACACACAAAATGTCCATTATAAGTATATACAAAAACTTCTTTATCTACAAGGTCAGTAAAAAGATGCACTGTTATTTATATATCTTCAAGCACCAGCTGTTCATGGTGCATACCTGAAATATCTGCACTGCTTTAAGGCAAAGATTCTGATACTGTTGTCTTTGCATAGACGTCTAAGAAATAGAATGAATTTACATACCCCGTGAATAGGAATGATATGTATAACTGCTGAGGCTGTCCTCAAACACGGTTAATACCCTATGGCTGACTCACTGAGCAAAGGTGCATCCTCCTGCAACGTTTTGCAAACCTGACAATTAAGTGTCAAGCAAGGCAGGAGGAGGAAAACTCATCTCCCAGTAGCAAAGCGGTTCAATTCCCACCCACTGTCCTACTTCAGAAGCCCTAGCTTTATCATTAAAGAAATATGTGAGGTTGCTCCAAAGTGATAGCTCATAATCCTAATGTCAAAAAAACCCAAACCAACCAGCTTTGATAAGGGCAAGCTTTGGCTTACAAGATTTTATACTATAGACTCAGAGAGCTGTTCTTACATAGCTGATCTGTGCATCCATGGGGTTCCACCTGTGGGAAAAAAGGTGATGTACAGTACTCTGGAAAATTCCATGTGCACTCTGTTCTCTCATGGCGAAGCCCTCCACTAGGAAGGTAATATTCTTTCCAGCTCTTTCCCTTTCTTCCCCAAGAAAGACCAGAGTTCAATCTTGCTTAGATGTTAACCTAAATGCTAAATGATGTTGATATAAATAAGTCAGAGACACAGTCTCTTTCACTCCCTTCATATTTAAAATCTTACTGAGTACATGAAAATAAATCTAGGACCTCTCCATAGCTCACTGGTGCCTCTTAATAATTCTGCAGCTCACCCATAAGATGAAATAGCAAGTTGCAGTGGCTCACGCATATCTACCTGTTTTTCTAAGCCAATTTTCTTATCCTTACTTTCCCTTTTATTTCCCAAGGTAGAACTGAACAGTTTCCTGTAATGCTCCCACTGAAAGTGTGACTGTATTTTATCTCACCTTTGAAACAACAAAGGCATTGTTGCTTTTAACAGGCATATAAGATATAAGCAGACAACATATGCACCCTTTTTCTTGAAGACCACATTGAAACAAAGTAACTGCACTAAAATTGTATTTAAAAAAAAATACCTCCTCCTCCCCCCACTAAAAAAACCCAAATGTTAGAGGAACATTTCTTGGAAGAGAAGTTCCACCTGCTTCCAAATGACTGATGTTAAACATTTCTGCAAGAATACGGTTAGATGCATCAAAACACCTATGTTCAGTTTCAAAAACTGCTAATACTCCAAACTGTCAATATAAACAGCTTTCCATGACCCCTGCCTGCCTTTATGCATGTACAGTTCTTCTGCTGGCAGACATGCAGTATCTGAAAATGTATTGCAAATTGAAATGATACAAATTGCTTAATTTAGCAGCCTATTTGCTGCTAATTCTAATATATGTTCTGTAAGAAATGTTTTTAAAATACATCCTTCAGTATCTACAGTTTTAACAGATATGTCACTGCAAACAAGTAGAGACAAATATTGTGACACTTGAGTTCTTCATTAGAACAAATACGGATCTATAGAGTTTTTCTTTTGAGTATAGAGAGTAAAGCATCAGATAGCCTCAGAAAGTCAATTAAAAAGAGAAGCAGTGCATCTTAATCACAGGGCTTTTCCTATCTATTTTTTCCAGTAGTTACTTAAAACCACTAACTTGAAATCAGTCACACGCTGTCTTCAGAAGTTCACTCAAAGGGCCAAGCTCTGAGTAATCAAAGATCTTAAATCACTGGAGCTCCCAACATCAGCCACAGGAGGATTAAAAATCCAGTAGCCAGAACTCAATTCTTCGATCTAGCAAGCACTAGCGCATTATGAGAAGTCCCTAAAGCCCTAGATCACAGCCCAGCCTTTGCCTACTGTGGAGCTAAGTGGAAACCGTCTTTAATTCCTTAGAAGATCCTATCTTGCCAGATGAAAATAGATATTGGCCTCTGTGTGTAGGATGATTAGAAGAATGGAAGAGGATTAAAAAGATGCAAGGGGAAAGGCTCAGAGTGGCTCATTTACATGGTATTACTGCTGACAGATAGGTGTTAACAGAACAGAGCAACCTAAAGGCAAAACTGTATCTGAATTAAAGCTGTATTTATTTACTCAAGTTATAAAGGGATTAAGTCCTGTTTATTTTGCCACATCCAGCACTGTTTTATCTATTAAGTACTTTGATGCTTACTCAATTGTTCTGTGTCATGCGTTGCACAGCTGTTTGGGGATGTGTTTATCTTCATTTAAAACAGAAGCTTTTAAACGTTTCAAACATAAAATATAGATGCTAATGGCAAGTTAAACATTCACAGCTGTCTTCTTGTCTCCCAAAATGGAGATACTTTTAAAACAGACAATGGGAAAAGTAAAAAGCACATTTACAAGTACTTCATAGTTTGCTCACAGGAAGAACCAAGTACAGGAGAGTGTGTGACACATACACACGTGAACATAAAGGCAGTGTCACTGACACAAAATCATTGTATTTATATAAATTTGTAATTATTCAAAGAGCTTTAATTAGACAGGAAAATAATTCAGCAAAACCTCCATCCGACCCAAACCATCAGTGTTTCTGGGAATCAGTCAGTTTTCTCAAAAAGCAGTTTAACATCTCATAAAGCAGCCATCATTTTACTCTGAATGAAACCCTGAAACAGCTGCTCCCAGGTGACCCAGTTCTCTGGGGACTACATAAACTTTCTCTACTCTGCCAGCAACATAAGAAAATCAGTTATTTGTAAGACCCAGTCTCAGTGCTGCTTGACTGCTCTTATACCCTTAGCTGCCTCATTTACCATCCCAAGTTTGCATATGATCCTTATTACCTTCTGGGAACTGAAAAGCTAACCGTACCACTCAGATTGCCCTTCCCCACTCGTGGTCCAGCAGACCTACTTTCCTTCTCCTCTCCTCTTCCTGCTCATTGTAATAATGCCACTTTGAAAATGTTTGTGCCATAGCCCAAACCTAGCCAACCCATTTTGCATGAAGCATGGTGAGAGTAGTGAGATAAGAGGAGGGATGAAGACAGACAGAGGCATAGAAAATCTTTTCATTTCATTTTCCAGAACCACCAAACCTCAATGCTGTTATGGGTTTGCCTATGTTCATATTCTCCACAAGGGAATTACAAAGCCATTAGGAGTCACCTGAGTAAAATCAGACTCTTATTAATCCTGTCAGTAACATCAAGAGTTTTGTCTTCCAATGCTACATTTTCTGGTTCCAGCTGGGAGAGAACTGATGTGCTACAATACTGCGGGAATGGGCTTCTGCATGTTTCTTTTCAGCAGAGAAAAAAGAGCAGGTAAAAGACAATGGAAAATAACTTCTGTCCCAGATTGTACAAGAAATAGTACCGTGTTTCTACAGTCTGAACACTCAGCTCCCTGTAAAATCACAGCTAATAAGACCTGCTGTTGCGCCCTAGACTATTATAAGAGGCCTGTTCCTGATGAAACAGAGGCAAAGCTAGAATACTTGGTAGGAACAGCTTCCATGTATTGCTGGGAATGGCTGTGCTTCTTTTGTTATTAAGTCTCCCTCTTCCTTGTGGAAGGCTTATTATTCACGGGAAGCTATTTGTGTCATGATGGCCAGTAAAATCTGTGCAAACACTTAAGAAGTCAAGCTCCATTCCAGAAAGGTTACCATCAAATCAGCAAGAAAAACAAACAAGTAAGCAAGCGAAAACTCCTCCCTAAAAATAAAATAAAATTTAATAATAAAAAAGAAACAAACAGAAAAAATGGATCGAAGACATAAGTAATAGATTCACTCATGCCTTCAGACAGGCACCTGGGACCCTTCATGTCACACAGGGCAAAGTAACCCCCTGTAAGTATAATGGTCTAGCAGCATGTCTGTAGTTGGATTTATATCACCATGTTCATCACAATTAGGTCCTCCTTCCAGTCACCTGAGCTGTCCCCAGCTCTCTCAACATGCTCCTCAACCATCCCAAGCACTTTTTGCAGTAATGTTCTCGACCCTGCCTGCAGCTGAAGCATGACCTACTTACAGATGATTCTGAAAGATAGTGTGACCCTGACATTGTTGAACATTTTTTTCTCAGTAGTGCAGTTCCTTGTATTCTCCTACAAGATCAGACTCTGCCATTAATACTTTAGATGCGAATACTGGTCCTGTTACATCAGGTACACTATTATGCACAAAGGAAACAAGATTGAAGTAAACAAGATTTCTAGGCATTAAATAATAATAAAAGAACCCAGAGACTTTAATAAGCCTTTTTATAGAGCTTCAATGACTCTTAAAGAAATAGGTCAGTGTTGATATAAAGACTGGGCTCTGATTTCATCCTCCTATATTTTCAGAATGCTTTCCAGCATCCAGGAATAATATGAAGAAAAACCACAAGTCTATATGTTCATGCTTCTCTAGCCTTAGTATTGATATTAATGCCAACAAAATTAGTAATTTGACAATTAGTTTCCCACTTACCTGAAAAGACATGAAAGGCAGAAAGAAAGTAGTTTAACTAGATTATAATGTGGCTGTGACATGTCAGGTTCCTGTCATGTTATAGCCTTCCAACTTTAACATTTTCATGGCTGCTTGGCAGGTTATTAAAATAAATGAGGGTGTGTTGGACTGCTGTTGCACTTTTCTCTAATGGGAGTTCAGGAATTTGCAAGCCGCTACCGTAAATTGACCGATTGTGAAGTCTGAAAGAAGTTGGCCAAAGTGGACAATTAGGAACATTTCTCCACAGCTGAGTGAAATATTCCTTGTTATTTTAATAATTCAGGCACAGGCTAATTTTTGGAGGCTGAGTTTGTCAAGATAATGTGCCTTGTGCTTGTCTGCTTGTCATTTTTAACTCAATCCCACATGTTACAGGTGCAGTCTAGCTTACAAAACAGGCAAATCACTCACAGTGGAATTTGCATACAGAATATAGATATATCGTACTAAGGAAAAACAGTCCAGCAAGTCAGTAGATAGCCGTGATAAGAATGCATACAATGGTAAAAACTTTTGATGTTTGATAGCTGTTGCATCCCTCTTTTTGCTGATGTAATTAAAGGTGTTATTTGACACTATGCATACACAAATATGCATAATGTAAAGCATCATGTAGATTTCTTCGTAAAGAGAGACGGCAAGGCCAGAGGAATCCCATGTGGCATGCAGATGATCTGGGTAGACTCAGTTACCTTTTTCAACTTAAAACATTTCAATGTCAAAAAATGCAGAACATGCAGGGAATAGTTACTTCCTTCAGCTGAGAGGGTGAAGTCTCCTTTATAAAGATGAAGCTCTAGGCATTAAACTAGCTTCTGAAGGCAAAGGCTACACTACTGAGCCAGAATTTTGAAACCTCTGGTTCTCTTTTCTCTTCTGTGCCACTACCTGTCACTTCTTTGAGAGGTAAAGAAAATGGCATTCTCAACAGGCATTTTTCTCTTTCTCTCAAGCTGGATTTTTGGCCTAACTCGAACACATACAGAGCATATGTTGAAGTCTAAACTGGTTGAGAAGTTCTTCAACTTGCTACAGGCTTCCCCTGCAGATTTAAGACTTAGCAATGAGCCAGGAGAATTAATTCCAAGTCAAAACAATTGCAAAATTGCAGTGGATGAAGCATTTCTAGGACAGTTTCCTGAAGGTCAGCTAACACCTCTAATATACCAGCCTATGATGAAGACACCAGGAACTATACCATCCTAAGGAACATCTTCACAATGAATCAACCTTGAGAAAGCCACTGCATACCTTCCCTGACTAGCCTTGCTAGCTTCACAACCCCAGAAGCCCATTACAATGATCATCAGAGATGGACACTCAGGGAAGAAACACTGTACTCATGAGACTGCAGTCTGTTTACACTGGTAAAAAAATTCTAAATTACTCATGAAGGTCTGGGTAATAGCTGCCTCTTAGTCTTCACCATCACACACACACACACACAAATGCATATATGTGTATATGTTTCTGTTTACAGATATATATATATGAATATATATTTATGCATGTGTATTTATCTGTCTTAAGGTATAGGCAAATTCAACTTATTACTGCCATTTTTTCAACCAAATTTCTCCCTAGAGGTTATGCAAAAAAGCTCTTTGCTAGAAGACAATACAACATACCGCTTTGAGCTCACCAGTCAAAAAAGTCATGATGCCACCCTATCTCTCATGTTGCCATCATCCTCATATATTGTTAGCAATGGAGCAATACTACAATCACCTACTAAGATACAAAACTGAAGGCAATTTTATTAACTGGATTAAGAGATAGGGGATATGCATCCCCAATGGCAACAAAGAAGAGCTCATTAAAACTTGCAGGACCATGAAAGGTCTGGTGGAGAGAGAGTGCACTTACACTTAACAGTGATGTGGTGTGAATGCTTAAAATAATGCACTGTGAGAGTTCCTGTTCTCAGGCCATTCCTAGAGATATTCTAAAACATAGAGAACAATCTGAATTCCAATATTTGCATGCAAATCAGGCTATCCATGTGTGAACAGGAGCATTTATCATATATTATTCATTTCTGACTGCATTTTGAAAGCTTCAGTCATTCAGTCAGGGAGCAGACTCAGTCCTAGGCAGCTGAGGTGGCCACTCACCTAGTGTGAGGAATGAACAGCACAGAGTGAATAGTTGAAGCAGAGTTCAACAATTCACTCTCAAAGACTATTCATATAAAATTGTCCACATAACAAAGCATACCCATAAACAAGAAACTTGCACTCAGCAATTTGCAAACAGAATTCATGGAATGAATTACATGTTAGAAATCAGTCTGAACAGCTCTCATTTTCACACATGAGGAGCAAAAGTCTTTGTCAGACCTAAGACACTGCTAAATAATGAAACAGCGGAGGTGAGGATTTGAAATCTATGCACACTACCACTCTCCAAGAATTTAACTTCAGAAGCTTCAGAAAAGGGACCACAGCTGCTGCATCTGGACTTGAGGGAGGAAAAGGTCAACATATGAGCCTAAGACCATTCTCAAGGAACTTGCTATTTCTGCAAGGAAATAATGAGCTGTAAGGTAGCCAGCAAAACTCATCTCTGGTCAAGTAGAGCATGAAGCATCCAAAGATCAGCACTGGATCAGAATCAACACAGATGTCACACCTCCACCTTGAGTGAATAAACCAAAGCTAACAAACCACAGTATTACTGAGATGGCAAAAGAGATGTATTGTCTCATTCTTGCAACTACCATCCTATGTAACCTCATGTTAAAAAATCAAAATCGTTCCCCAAAAAGACAAAAAAATGAGCAGAAGCAGAATTCAAGCTGGCAACTTCACTGCCTCTGCAAAGAACAACATCTCAACATATTACTGATGCCTATTTACTCATTTATTTTCCCTTTTCTCCAGCAGATTTTTAGCAGAAAGCTTCTCTTCTTTCCCAGGCCCTGGTCCTCTCAGACAGGAAAGAGGCAGAAGGGGACTGCATTCTTGTTTATGTGTTGAGCTTATACTGACATAAATATTGTGTTGCTTAATACTAGGTTGCAGGACCAAGAGGCACTGCCATCACTTCTGGCAGCATGGATTGCATGCATTTTTGGAACTAGATAACATAGAGCTAATTACCTCTGAAAATGTTTGGAGGACCTTGTCTGCTTGAATTTCAAAAGCCACAAACATATTTTAAAAATACAAAAGCTATGTTTTTAAGGACAGGCACTTGAAACTAATGTTTCAACAATACAAACTAAGCATACTGAATATGGAACTTAAAATGTCAAGAACTGCTTACACTTGACATTATAAAGTTGTAACAACAGAAAATATGGGGTATGTTTGGTCCTTAAAATACATTTTAGTGGCCAAGGGGAATAAGGGAATTGCCATTATCAGCAACAAATTCAGACCAAATCTAACCATAAACAATTCCACAATAGTCAGAGATTAAGCAGCATATTCATAAATGCTAGTGTTTGCCTAATTGTTTGTCTACTGCTGAACAAATCTGATTTCATACACATTTTGTCTCTTTAGAGAGAATATCTTAACACTTAGAGATTTGCAGCCATTACTTTACAGAATGAGAGCACACTAGTGTCTATGAATGAATATATTCTCCATATGTACATGCAAATGTAATATTTTTAAGCAATGCAGTGAAGACCCTTTTATAAACTTAATCTTAAAAATACTTACATTAAAATATTTGCATGTAGAACTAATTTTGAAGCAGTAAATGTAAATTCTTATGTCTGGTTAATATCTACAGTTGTCTTTTGCAGAAGGAGGCAACTACAATTACAGTTGTTAAAGACTGCATTTTATTAAAAAGGTGTAGATTCAGAATCCTGAATTTTCCCATAGAACAATAGAGCAATTACATTTCTATTATCATGCTTTCCTCCTTTTCTTATTCATAATAATTACTAAATACTATTGTCCAAATAATTTTTGCAGCTTCACCTAATACTTAATAAATAGAGACCGAAACCAGTAGAAGCTCTCTCCTAAATGAAAGATGAAACATCTTTTAGGAGGAAAAGAGTAGTTCCTTTAAGGAACTCATTTATGAATGCACAAAGAGACAAACGTAAGTCCAAGCCCATTTAATTCTGCATTATTACATATAATGAACCCTGAAATATTTCAGAGAGCATAACCATCTGACATTTATAGACACATTTTAATATAAAGTACATAGCGTGACTTACCTTGTAGATTGATAACAGAAATGTTAGTTATCAGACAGATTAACGAAGTCTTGATACTTCTAAATCTCCTGTAGAACTCCAACCTGCCAAGATACAAATATGGACAAAAAGCATGACAAAGGCTTAATAACTTTTGCAAGTCATTATTAAAAATAATAATATCTGCCATTATCAGTGTATGCTCATCAAATACCTATGGAACTTGAAGCAACTTTGTGATAAAAATGTTACATTCTCCAGTGTCTGAGATTTTACCTGCCTTGGTCTGTTGTAAAAATGGTTATCTACCATCTAGTAAGTGACTCACTGGAAAACGTAGAAATCTGTTGAAATATGTTTTCATATATTCCCCCCACACACAAAAAAAAAGTGCAAAGTGACTGCAACACAACAAATAAAACTGGTTATGTCATGGTATGTTATATCATGATATATGTGGATGATAGTATACAATTGTATAATACAATTATGCAACTATAAAAAATACACATAATATTGCATATTAACATTGAAAAGAACCTTTCTACAAATAACTCTTCCCTTACTGTCTTTTCCCCTTCCTTTAGGAAGGTCTTACAGAGAAACCTGCCCTTTACAGGAAAAATTATAGTGATTAATTCCAATAACTTGGACAGCTAAATAAATATTTACAGTATCAGAACATACAGTAAAACTCATTTGCATGGACCTAGGTGACCTCATATGGATTATCAATTTTTGCAACTAGTGTGTAAACAAGCAAACAGGATTAAAAAAGTCAAGGATACTGCATCACAGAGTGTACTTTGTTCATTTATTTTGACAAGCACAGTTTTGTTTTAATTGTGAATAATAATGCTACCAAACATTTTATAGTTAAAGTATTATGGGATGTTTGATGAAAGGAATGTACTTTGAAAATATATCTGCAAGGATGCAACAGGGAGATAAGTTCAAAAGCAAATTTGATCTAACGATATCAGTCTTTTCAATGGCGTTTTAACTTATTTTCTTTTCATTTCATCACAAAATTGCATTATGCTTTTGTTTCAATAAACCACAGCACGTTTTTTCAAGTTACCAGTCGCTGAGGCAATTTTTTTTTTAAATCTCATGCTTGCACATTTTTTTCCTTACTTTTTTTCTGGTGTTTTCAAGGGTATCAGCTTAGTTGTGTAATGTTGGGCAAAGCAGATTCTCCTTGCTTTGGCTTACCCACCTACAAAATCTGTGTGACCTGCTGATTGTGCAGAATTAGAAGGATGTTTAATCAATCTTCATAGAAGCACTTAGCTTCAGAATCCTAGTAGCACATATGTAGGAAGTACCAACACGTTTGATATCCTGTGTTTGCAGCATCAACAGAGTGGTAAAAAGGGAATGTAGCCCCACTTTTTAAATGTTAAAATTAATATTAATTAATGAGTCATGATTTTCACATTTTAAACATAGAACATGCTAGTATTTCTCCAAGTGAAGGCTGCCATTTTGCTAATGCAGCACTGAATATACTGGAAGTATATTAAGGGATAAACACAGTTCTATAGTAGTGCTCCTGAGACAGAAAGATTGTCAAAGGTTTTTTTCAGTATGTTCCATTTTATTTTTCTCCAGTTTGTAAAAATTTTAATGCTTAAAAATAGGACTTGCTATATGTCATCAAGCTGTCTTTTTAATATCTCCCTGTTCTGAGCTATGTTCCCTATGACCAATTTTGTTATCACACCGCTAACACAGCAGCTGCTTAAATCACTGTTAAAGATTAATTATTACCATTATTTCACAGGAGTTTTCAAAATCTATCAAATGCTAGATAAACTTTATAGCAAGACAGGGATTGCCCCTATCCTCAACACCCCACACATCCCCATTCACAGGATGGGAAAAAAATGTTCAGAAATGTTCCTAGTTCATCACCTGCAAAAGTCAATGGACAATTGATCAGGCCGTATTCTTGCAACCAGAGGTCACGATTAGAAAGTCTGTAACACTGTACTGCTTCATAGATATCATAGTAACTGTAGTGCAGGTGCTTAGTAAGTAAAACAGCATGTTTTTCTCACCATTAATGTTGTTTCTACCTGCTAAAATACCTCTCTTTAAATAGATTTGTGGGTTAATAATATTTTAAATTAATGTCTTGTGTCAATCATTAAAGAACAAACTGGAAACTGAAATAGCTGTGCCTAATAACTATTACTATCCCAGTAATGGGACATATGAAGCATTTTATCTGCTTTCTTTGCAGATTGTTAATTTAAATGGATGGCATAGCGATAAACCAGTTAAGAGTTAATCAGCTGAACAGAACTGTAGAAAGACAATGTAAGGACCATTTTAATGCTAACTCAGAAAACTACATCTGTTGTAAAATATAATAATTAATAATTATTAGAGTTGATAAGAAACTAATTTCTGAAAAACTAGACATAATTCTAAAGCTAATCATGGGTAAAAGTCCCTGAATTTCTTCAGTATAATGGCCTGAACAGGTTTCATATTCTAATGAGAAAGACTGAACTGTAGCAAAGGAAGCTGGTATTTCTCAGCCCCCGTAGCTGCACTGAAAGCAACTGCAAGGGCCACATACAAGGCAGCAGCCCCTAAGGGCTANTCCAGCACCTCAATATCCTTCCCGAAGTGAGAAATGTGCTTTATGTGCTTTCAAAATTAATTAATATCTCATTGCCACCTACCTGGAGTTTCATGGGTTGCCCATAGACTCTCAACAAAAAAAAATGTGCTTTCAAATTGTCAGTGCTAAATAGTTTGGGGTTTTGGGGGGTACATGTTTTCTAAACATTAACAGAAATTTGGGGATTTGGGGTGTTTGGGACTCTTTTCTAAATAAGAAATGAACTGTGTACAGTTTAAAGGACTAAAACGCTAGTCCCATTATATTTGTGAAGATAAACTTATTTGTAGCACGAAACAAGTTCTATCAAGATTTTTAAAACTCTGGATGTCCTACTTCTGTTTGGAACTAGAAGGGCAGTGGAGGGAAGACTCTCTTGTCTCAATGTTAACATTTTACTTTGTGAACTCTGATGTCACTAAACATTCAAGGGTGTTGGATGGTCATTGTGACCCATTCTTTGGGAACCTTGGCCTATGTGTCCATCACAAGTTAACTCCAAGGACACTACAGCTGTTAAAGATGTCCCCTAACAGTACTTCTACATCAGAATATATGGGAAAGAAATGGAAGAAAGATCTATTTTTAACAGACAGGCTCTTCAGGCTGCACAATTCTTTTTGAGGTCTATTCACCTTGTGACTATCATAGCAATATCTTCTCTGTAACAACTGTTCAACAAATCAGTGGAAAAATACTAACAAGAAATTTGGTCCCAAATTCTTGCCTCAAATTTGTTCAGTTTTAAACAGTAAACCTCTTGAAAGTTGGAGCAATGTAATCTGATTACTCAGGCCTGTAGAGCACAAAGGATTACAATCTGTAAACACGGTTTCTAGGTTAACATATGGGAATCTCAAAGGGGACAAATCATTACACAAATACACTGAAATTAGTAGGACTGAACAGTAGTAATGGTCTGCTGAATCTTAATCAAGTTTAATAATGGTCTGGATTTTAGGCTAAATAAAATCATTATGTCTGAAGGGCTCTTATCCTGAACTCCATGGATATGTGAGGGAGTTCCTATGCAGAGTCACCCAGTGCAAATCATGAACAAATCTGGGACTGATAGTAAACATTGCCACAGAATGAAATTCATAATTCCACAGAGAATGTATACAAAACAGACCATGACTCACATATTAGCAGTTTTGATGTTCCATGGGTATATACTAAAGAAGAGGATGCAAGTATCTTTAAAGAAATTATAAATATGACAAATAATGCATCTCTTCAGAAACTATATGTTACAAATTAACCACAGGGATTTTAGTGTTGTATGGTTTATAAAACTACTGTTTACAGGAATAGAGAAAGTAAGAAAGCTGACTTATGTTTTTGCATAAATTTGCAAAGTGGAAGAAGCAGCACATATGTTAGGGTACAGACATGAAAGATATTTATATACAGATTTGTAAAGGATGACATATCAAAGACATTTGCAGAAATATGCACTAGGTCACTCAACCTGATAGAATGAGGACTGCAACATTTAAAATCCCTTCTCTTGAGTCTTATCAAGCTCAGAGAAATGTTTATAATAAACTACGTGGTGAGGAAAAATAGAAAACCAGGTGAGCCAAATGTTGTACCTGCCTGCCTTGTCAGCCTCTTTGAACCAGCAGGCAGAACAACCATGAACCAGTGCAATCTCAGAATTCCACAGAGGTGCAGATGTCTTTGAAATGTCTTTTTCTTAAACATCTGCCTGGGCATACGTATCAGAAGAGCTTCTTGTCTCACCAGCCCTTTGCCAATCTGACACTGATGTAAAAATTGCCATTTCATGAAAATGCCAGCCCTTATTCAGAAATGTGCCCGAAATCCCTGTGAGCACAGACAGCTCCATATTCATTGTATGCATATTGTTTGCATCATGGAAATTGATTAATTTTTGGTTTTAAGTTAATACACTTCTTTGCTGATGTACTCTAAACGTACAAATATATTATACCTCTTTCCCAGCCTGAAACTACTTCTTATTGGGAGTATTTTTTTATTATTATTATCAGAAAGAAAGGCAAATATTGGATAAATTATTATTAAAGACAGTAGGTATGACTTTTCCTGTGAGTCCTGTGGCAGTTTTGTTTTCATACAGAGATCACTCAAGTCTCTTCATTTAAGATTTCTTATGTTTTTAGAATCATTGTCCTCAATCTCTTTAAAAAAAAAAAACAAACCAAAAAATAACAACCTTCTAATCCTCATAATTTCACAGCAGTGTTGATCCATAAAACTCCTTCCTTGCAGAAGAAGCCAGCTGCCATGGCACTCTAACACTAGGAAGAGCTCAGTGAGTGATGGCTCACTTCCCAACCTCCAGCTTACTGTATGGGGACACAGGCATGCAGAATCACTCTGCAAGTCTCCACTGTAATGATACTGCAGAAAGCCACAAAGAGAACTGGGTCTGTGGTCACATTCTCATTCCTCCATTGTGGTGGTGGACAAGGCAGCAAAGCTGGTGAAGGGTCTAGAGCACAAATCTTATGAGGAGCAGCTGAGGGAACTAGGGTTGTTTGGAGGAAAGGGGGTTCAGGGGAGGCCTTACCTCTCTCTACAACTACCTGAAATGAGGTTGTAGTTAGGTGGGTGTCAGTCTCTTCTCCCAAGTAACAAGTGTTAGGCCAAGAGGAAATGGCCTCAAGTTGCACCAGGGGAAGTTTAGATTGAATATTAGAGAAAATTACTTCACTGAAAGGATTATCAAACATTGGAATAGCATGCCCAGGGAAGTGGTGGAACCACCATCCTTGGAAGCGTTAAAAAAGAACGAACATGTATATATGGTACCTGGGGACATGGTTTAGTGGTGAGCATGGTAGTGTTAGGTTAACAGCTGGACTTGATGATGTCAGAAGTCTTTTCTAACCATAACAATTCTATGATTCTATGATACGATCAGCCTAGGTACTTGCATTCATAAGGATATATAGACATCTTAGCAAAAAACAGTCTGTAGAGCAAAAGCTCTTTAGGAAGTGACCCATAACAACCAACAACTGAAAAGCCAGAGAATATTCATAGTGAATCATGCCTAACACTACATGATACAGGTCACTCAAAAGTTTATAAATTTAAAATTCCTCTGGTCCTGTGTTGCTGTTTCTTTTCCTGCTATTCCACAGGTCACAGAGCGAAAATAAGGATCTGATCTTTTGACTCCTTGGGTCCTATTCAAGCCTGCACAGAAATATAGCTATTTTTGATGTTGAAAAATTTCCTGGCATCAGTGTCTTCTCGCAGCTAAGTACCAAATGTTGCCATAATACATACCTCTCTCCCCGGCACAGTATTTGACAACACAAAATTCTGCTCATCTAGACATGAAAACCATATATGGACGCAGCCTTCAAACAAGTGCTGAGCACTCCAAATCTTCTTTCAGATCCAGCTGCTATACACATCTGTCTGTTAGTACCACGCTAAAGCTTATTTGTGCTTTGTCAGCAAGCAGACTTTCTGCTCCAAGCTTCCTCAATACCCATATTATTAGTGCACTGAATGCTGAATTATCAGAGGATAAGCAGGAAGCAAAGCTGCTCTGGTTGCTTACTGCAGGGGAGAGATGGAGAAATAGCAGGAAATCAGAATGTTCAACAACTGTACATGTAAGTGGCTTCTCTGAAAAACTCCAAAGCAAAAGGAAGGAGGAAAGATTAATTCCCTCTCCAGTGATGCCTCAGAGTTTTTGATTTTGATCTTTTTAATTTTGTATATTTTAGAAGTTATCATAGGTTTAATATTAGTACTGTAGATTTAGAATTTCTATGTAGCAACTTCAGTAGCTTAATGTTTACACATTCTAACCTACTCCCTTGCTAGCTGCTTAGTCTTCTTTTCAAGATAGGACTGTAGGAAAGCAACGATGGGCTGGCACCAAGAGACATAAAAACTGCAGAAGGACCTTCACATAGAGAACACTGGAAGGCCTCCAAGGAACAGTACATGTCATGAGGCAGAAGAGGGTGAAGTAAAGAGGGTCTTCAGACCCCAGACTCAATTCCTGAAGGGGTGTGTCTGAAGGCAGAACGGGGCAGGATTGAGACAAGTGGCAAAATGGGATTGGATGGACATTATTATAAAAATCATGGAACCGGGGGCAGAGGGTGCGCGTGTTTCGTATTCCAGGGGACTAAAGGCTCATTAAAGCAGCTTTTTCTTATCTCATCTCTACTAAATTCGCCTGGATTTTTTTCTCCTCATTCCTTAAGGCAACACCAGGAATCTTCATTTCCCCTAAAGGAGGCATGGTCTACCTCTTCATAATAGCATCAGTCACTCCAAAAACATAATTAAAATTCATTCTCATCAAAGACAGAATACCACAAAAACAAAAAGTGAGAAGAACAAATTACATGTATTCAAATCTACAGAGTCTGGCAGAAATCATCTGAGAAGAGACTAATCAATTCATATTTGACAATTTAGCACCACTCTGGACTTCTGCAGGGAGATCTCCTCACCTCTCCTTCCTTGCTGTCTCAGTCTCAGTGTGGTTGCTGTGCTTTCACTACCACATGACTGTATCTGCCAATGATTTATTAGTTTGGAATCAATACCTTATCCCTGCTGCCTCAGAATACCCCTCCACCTTATCTCATTGACTGGAGAGAAACTAGCTTCCAGTCAGTGGCAAATCAGTGTCCTGCAACATTTAGGAGTCAGTGTGATCTCCAAAACACCCATTTTTGAGAACTTGGAGAGCTTGGTAGAGAAATGAAACACAGTACCTAAAAGGAAGGAAAAGAAGGGAACTACAAAACAACCTGATTTTAAGACTCCAGAACTACGTATTAAGCAATCAGTGTTTAAGCACATGGAAGAAAAAAGAATTTGCCAATACATGAAGAACCTGCAACGTTAGTTCATGCTACTAATATTCCTTGATAGCATACATAATGGAAAGATAGAAGCAGTGATGTGATAAACTCATTTTTCTAAAACTTGGTATTTTCCCTCATGACAGTCTTGTAAGTGAACCAGCAAAAGCAGGTGGAGATTAAATTACAATAGGGTGACCACTCACATGGTAGAAAACAGGCACATTAGGAATATCAGTGTCAGACTGGGAACACATTTCAACTGGAGCAGAATATGAATTTGTCTTTGGCCAAACTCTATTTAACACATTAATTTAAAGCTTGAATGGCAGATTAAAAAAAAAAAATCTACTAGTTTGCAGATGTCACTGATCTGGGAGGCCTCATACCAAAGACAGAAGTGGTATTAAGATGAACTTAATAAGTCAGGAAGACATTGAATAGGCAAATACAAAGAACTGTGGCCTGAAGATGTGAAGTGCATATTATGATATAAAGAATAACTACACAGCTAGAGCAATGAGAAGTTATTATGGTCTATAAATTGACAGACTCAACACTGTGATGTTGCTGCTGTGAAAGGAAAAATTTTTTTAGCATATATTGGTAGGACTGTCATATACATGACCAAAGTGATAAAGATTGTTGTACTCTGTGTTCAGTCAGTCTTGTCTGGAGCACAGCAGCCAGTCCCCAGCACAATACCTCCAGAAAGCAGAGAAATGAAAGAAGTGATCAGGAGAAGAATGGTGCTAGGATTAGGCAACATAGCCTGTGGAGACAAGTCCAGCCTTGCAAAAAAGTACTGAGGAGATTCTCTAAAAATATTATAAGATTTGTAGTAAAACATACAATTATCAATACTCTTTCATATTTACTGAGAGGGAAACAAAAAGTAACCAGCTTCAGTGGTAGCAGAAGACTCTCAGGTTAGCTTTCAGGTGAAATTTTAAGTACCATTCCACTTTGGACAAAGTTGCCTGAGAGGCTGCAGAATCTCAGTCATTAAAGCTTTTGAAGAAAATATGACATGGTTATCATAAGGGATGGGTAAGGTATATTAATCTATGAATGGAAACAGTAGCTGGCCTTTTTGAAGTCATTCCCAAACTTAACATTGCTGTGAGAGTTATTTTCTGCTTTCTTAAGGATTTAGGAATGCTGTCACCATAAACTGTGAGGTGGGGGAAAAGTTTTGCACAGTCCAGACTCCACGGAGCTTAACTCGGGGCTCAAGAAGGTCCAAGGTAACCAACAGGGAGCAGCAAGGACTGGCTGCTCCATAAGAGAAGGGGAGCCAGGAAGCAGGGCAAGCAGAGGCTTCATCAGCAAAGGTACAAACTTGCAGTATCTAAAAAAGATGAGCAAAGCAGATCTAGTGGCAGCAATCAGAAGCAAGAGTCCAGACTACTGGACAAGTCTGTAATGCTCAGGCAACAGTCCACAGCCAAAGCAGGCACAAGTGCCTGGCTCAGTGGGATATGTGGCCAAGCACGGGCATCTGCAATAAAGGTCAAACAGCAGTAGCAAGCAAAGGTCTGAGATTAAATACAGCACTCAAGAAAAATGGGAACAAACCCCCAGTAAGACTTCTTACAGCTCTTTCTCACACAACTTCTTTCATAACAGTTGGATCCAAGGCCATGTAGCTGTGCCATATTAGCCCTAACCTTGAGCCCAGCCTGCCAAAACCATAGAGGCGAGTGGGTGCTCTCAGAGACTTGACAAATGCTTAAAAAGCGGCATGGAATCCAGTGCTATATTCATTTACCTTCCTTCAGTAGGTAAATACTAATATTTTTGTGGGGTTTATGAATATGATCTGCATAATTAACATTTATAATAGCCTCTTTAGGGCTGCTAGTACAGTTCCAAGGTGAAACAAGTGAACCAGCATAATAATATAAATTCCTGGCACACACATGGATAATACTAATATTCTAAAAATATTGCCTTCTTGGAATGAATACGCATACAGGCAGGTAGAAAATTATAGCAAATTAATAGAAATGTTCAGCTTGCTGATAGTAATTGCAATGGTTTTAGATGTTTTAATAAGCTAAATTTTGTTAAATAGGTCAATTGTGAATGCATTCACTAATTGCAGTATCATTATTAAAATTAAGAGAGATGAGAATTGCAGGTATTCTTATTGATAGAATAAATGGAAGTACTTAAGAGTGTGCCATCTGTTGAGTGAAAAACATAATGTAAATATGATTAAAATTGTATTACTAATTAGTAGAAATGTACCAAAACTTTCCTTTTAAAAAAGCTTCATATATTTCAAAGCTACACCGTTACAGGAGCAGCATACCCAGACTACATCCAGGGATCAACTACATCCCTTCAGAGTAGATATTTCACCTGACCTTCTAATCTAAACCTTGTGCTTGCTACTTTACAGTCAGCTTTTCTTCAAGCCAACTTGTCAAACACACGGGTCACATTTTCCAAATGCCAGAGATAATCTGAAGTACGATCACCCAGAATGCCTTATCTTCAGGAAAGCAAGAGGTGGGGTCATTCTCTTCTGCTAAGAAAACAGAAATAAGTGTTCAACATGACAAGTCTCAGATCTCTGAGACTCAGCTAGCCATGCAAAGCCTCACTTATCAGAACCCACAATCTCCCGTGAGCTTGGATTCCTCTCTCCTTTCAAAGGTAAAACCTACGTGCTATCTTGAACTGCCACACAGGGCCTGAGCTTCCCCACAAACCTCCTCTAGAAAAGGGAGCTTTTCCCTAGGCCTGCCATGCTCCTACAGCACAGTATTTGCTTAAATCTCAACAGAAGGTCAACAGTGACCTGATGATTGACTAGGGAGGAAAACAAAGACCAACAGCAGTACCAGTTCTTGGGTTTAACTATAAGGAAGTTCCAATGCTGCTGAAATCAATGTCCAAAGATCCAAGGATTTAAGATGGCCTAATCTTTTCATCTTTATAATAAATGTGTGAAGTTTTCCACTGTATTTAGTCCAAGTGTTGCAAATTTAATATGTTGTCTGTTGGATAAGACTGTGATTTTCAGAGCTAATCTATGTAGCTGATGGAGGCAATGCTGCTTCTAAATTTGCGTTCTATCTATCCACATTAGTCATTACCTAAACTGGCACATACTTGAGAAATTGTGCTGCCTGTCGTAACTACTATCAAATCATTCAGTGTGTATACAATATCTACAATAGAATCATTTTTATAGTCTACCATAAAGTGTATAATTTGATAGATTAAGTCAGTTTAGTTGGTGCTTATAATGATGGAATTTGCCAAATTATATTGACTTGGGATATTGCAAGAATATGTCAAAAAATAAATGTAGAGATTGGCGATAAATCAAACAGAGTATAAAATGTTCTGTTAATCAATCACTTTAAGATTCCTCTGCCTCCTTGTTTGCCAGAGCCCAAAGTAGTTTGGGATACTTTGGGATATTTCTATCAAAAGCTTTTGTACTATTAACCATATTCCAAGAACAATGAGTGACTGAAAAAAAGGCTTAGAGTTGTGAGATCACAGTTTGTGAGGCAACAACATTCACAGTTTTTGAGACAAAATAGCAAACTGTCCAAACATACTGAAGCAAAAAGGACAAATGAGGATCTTTCCCCTCAGATACAAAATATGATGGGATTTGGTATGTTAAATAATACTCATCCTTTTCTCAATCAAATGCTTTCAAAAAAATATCACCCAACATCAACAAACAAAAAGTTTTATATTTTTTCATGTGTAAGTTATTCCTTCTAGATTCTGGACCCCAGGTCTTCCCCTCTTATTCAATAGCGACCCTTATTTTCTTAAAAACTTACTGAAATGTTTCCTCTGGTTCTTTTTGTTTAAAAAGACATGCAAGATACTTTTATTTCATGAAAGTTACAAGCAGGTAAGAATTTAACAATTAATAGTATGTTTTTCATAATAGTAGTGCCAATTATATGCTGTTTAAGCTTATCATCTAATTGCATGCTAGTGCTGGCTTCAGAGATGGCATGACATTGTCAGGCTTGTGCTGCATTCCCCAGCAGTGGAATATTCAATTATTTGTTCTGACTCATGTAATTCCCTGTATTCCAAGCTTGTTAATGTCATTATAGGGCTGAAATAAAGTGATTACTCTAAATGAGTATTTATCCGATAGGCAATGCAATTCCTGCCCCCTCCAGCTGACAACAGATGATTGCAAGTGTTCTTCTCTACTCCCTCACCTGCACCTCCCCCTCAATCCCCTGTCAAGGAGGAAACCATAACATTGTGGTGCTCTTTGAAATACTGTCAGATGGTGTAAAATATATATAATAAAATAAAAAGAAGCACAACCTTCCCCGGCAGAGTTAAAGCTAATGACCACTGCTTACACTCCCAGTCAGTGATGACAGGTTGAACTAACTGATAATGGCATGCCTGCTGTTGAGCTGGCCACTTATGTTATTTCTCTTGACATGGTTCTGGGGAAGGCCTAATTTTTTTGACATTTGACCATGCAAATTTGAGTCCTGATACATTATTCTGCATTTACATCCTCCCAGTGTTGCTGTTTAAAATGTGCTACAAGCTCCTTGAGCTCAGCTAATAAAGGCCACAGAATGAAAGAGAGTTAAATATGAATGTAAGAGGAGACCTAAATGAAGGGCTAGCTTGTACATCTCAGAGATGACCTTCTGGAAATGAGCAAGTGGAAAATCCTTTTTAAAGCAAATGGTAAGAAGCGTAACATAGATTTCTTTTTTTTTCTTCAAAAATTTTTTTAAAGATTCTAAAATATTCACAAAAAGGAAAACATTAAGTTTTACATAGGCTTTTCTTCAGTCAGCAATTCAGCTGAGTGTATTTTAAGCCCAGGTTCCATTAATGAGACTTAGTAATACACCTTTCCCAAAGAGCCAGAAATTCATAGTGCTTCATTAAATATAAGGAAAAAATACGGCTTGCTCGGTCTCTCTCTTTCTTTTCACTTGCTCTTAAATTTTTCACATTGTTGAAGTCTAAATGTATTACCTGTGAGCAAACTCAACTTTTTTCCATCTCTTAAAATTAATTTGTATAAATTTTCCTGCTTATGAACAGCAATAGCTTGACAGCTCTGAGAAAAACACATCTCTCTTTAGCTACAGAGTGGGTGCAAGCTGGACCTGTGGCTCCTCAGCTAAGGCTTTTACATCAAACCTGAATGGATTATACACAGGGAGAAGTCAGCATTGCATAGGCCTTTTATACATCTGGAGTCAGGGAACTTGTGATAAAACTTTCATTCCCTAGTTTTTCTCTGTTGTTTTCTCTCTTATTGCCACTGCTTATTACAACCAACCTCTCGATGCATAAGCCAATATCCACTGAAGTCCATAGCAATTTTTTGGGCTTACATGGTCTGCTTCACTCTCACATAAAAACTCTGGTAAATGAGGTGGCTGCAAGAGGATGCCTCATAAGAAGGAAGCCATTTGCCCTATCTGTTCCCCAATACAAATGTACAGCCACTCACCACACTCTTCTCCTGTCTCTGTGGCTTACATGGACAACAGGGAAATGCCCTCACTTGCCTTGTGGAGAACCAAGTGATTAATAGGTAAGGACCCAAACCCGCATCAAAAAAAAAGGAATATAGCAGTCCAAATAACTGTCTGCACATGCTCATTTTCACCAGAGTATCCCTTCTTCCCCAGTGACACCTGCTGGTTTTAAAACTTTTCCTAAATCTACCTGGAATAACCCAGTTTCTCCTTTCCTCCATTTTTAAAGAAACTTAATTAAAAATAAGTGGTAGATTTTGACCAGAATTTGCACATCATTTAACAGAAAAAAAAATAGGAAAAGAGTATGTATTCACTGTGCTAGATAGCGTTGTGAGTGAAAATCAGGCAAGGATGCTAATGACATTTGAACAGCCAATAAACTAACTTAGAAATCAATTAGATTACTTACCAGACTCAAGCAAATATCAATATCTCTAGCTGGTCAGAAACCAGCAGTAACAGCACCAACACCTTGAAAAGTACTGTAGATTTTTCTTTTTGTACAGCTGCCTAAAATACATTCTCATCCTGCTAAAGCATGAATCATCCTAAAATTCCCCACACCTCAAGTGCTGTTTCACACAGAATGACAGAATCATTAAAGTTGGAAGAAACCTCTAAGATCAAGTCCAGTCACCAATCTATCACCACCATGTCCACTAAATCATATCTCTAAGTACCACATTATAGTTTTTAAACACCTCCAGGGACGATGACTCCACCACTTCCATGGGCAGACTGTTCCAATGCCTAACAATCCTTTCAGTGAAGATTTTCCCCATCATCCAATGTAAACTTCCCCTGGTGCAACTTAAGGCCATTTCTTCTTGCCCTCTCACTGTTAACCCAGAAGAAGAGACCTACCCCCATCTCTCTACAACCTCCTTTCTGGTAATTGTAGAGAGAGATAAGTTCTCCCCTGAGCCTCTCCTTGTCCAGACTAAACAACCCCATTTCCCCTAGCCTCTCCTTAGCAGACTTATTCTCTAGACCTCTCACTAGCCTCCTTGCCTTTCTCTGGACACACTCTAACGGCTCTCTGCCTTTCTTGTAATGAGGCCCGAAACTGAACACAGTATTTGGGCTGTGTTCTCATCAGTGCTGAGTACAGGGGGATGGTCACTTCTCTGATCTTACTGGTCACTCTATTTTTGATACAAGCCAGCATGCTGTTAGCTTTCTTGGCCACCTGGGCACACTGTTGCCTTATGCTCATTCGACCAGAACCCCAGGTCCTTCTCTGCCAGACATTTCATCCTGTAGCAGTTGGCTGCAGCTGGCTTTGCAACATCTTCTCACCAGTTACCTACTTTAAACCACAGAGAATACAAATTAAGGCACATGCTCCAAATCAAATAGCATTTCCCTCTGCAATACTTCAACTCCATGAGGACTGACATCTGAGATACAATTTGAACATCTATGTTGGATGCACATGCTAAAGTTTTTAAAATGACAGTGTAGGCATGAGAAGATCCAAATCTGCTTTGTAATTTCCTTTTGTAAACTCAACGAACACCTGCAACATTTGCTTAGCTAAAAGGAACTGGCATTCTAAGCAATATATTTCCTTGGAGGGAAAAGTCATGAACACCCTAGTATTCATCACCAGTCTGTTTCTGTATTCCAGTAACACAGTAACTACAACTGCAGTAATACAGAAAATAAAAGATCTGAGGCAAACAGCCATCAGTGTTTCAAATAACTGGTGCAGAGAGTTTTTAAACACTGCAGAGTGTTTGTGTCTGAGAAGGAGAAAGATCCAAAGGCACAGTGTCATGAGTGGAAACTGGAAAGGGGAGAAAAGCCACTGGCCAAAGCTATAAACCCCTGGAAGATCATGCATGATTCCTCCCCTTATACTGTTGGAAAAAAATCCACAGAGTGCAAATGATGCTAAGTAATTTAGTTAGAAAGGTTGAAAACCACCAGTATAAGCTCAAGGATTTCTAGACCTATCCAAGCTGTCTCTATTTCACTACCAACATTTCTCACCTAAGCACTTCCAAGGGAAATGAAGAACTAAATAAATGCTAAGAGATAACAGAATGGGATCCTATTAACCCTTTAGTAGAGAGTAAAAACATGAGAGTTGCTATTCTATTTCCTATGTAAAAGACCTCTTCTCAAGGTCAGTTTATTATACCTCTCCTATACCAACAAAAGAAAAGTTAGAACTTGCAAATACCTTACAGTTCCAATATAATTTGTATAACATATAATAGCACTGCATAAATTACACAGGATGACTATCTTCTCACAGATTCAATTTAGCCTATTTCTACAGCAAATTACTTTAAACATAAGCATTTTCCTGTCTATATATCAGCAAAAACAATTTTCATAGACATCACTTTTTTCAAGTGAAATTGACTGTATAATGAATAATGCTAATATTGTTTACATTTATGCATTAGATACATGTATATATACTCCTGCCCTCTGCAGAATGAAATATACCACCTGCAATGCTCTCTATCAAACCAGGGTATGTTTTTAAAATATATACAACAGTTTTAGAAGCATTCAAATGCTGTCTCCATGTACTCACATAACTCCAAGCATACATTTCATCCTTTCCTGAGTTAGGACTATGTTTTATGAAATCACATTATTTTCACATTGCATTTGAGAAGTACTTAGCCAGAAGCTGCATCTTTAAAAACACATCCTGAATTACTGACCAGTTATTAAACCATCACTAAAACTCTCAAACTGGGACCTCTAATGATCAGTAGAATTTAAGAGTTGTTACAAGGATTTCAAATAAACTCATAAAACTCACAGATAAGTGAGTAGGAAAGCTTAGCTCTCCACTTAGCCAGGTTATCAATAGCAAAATCAGAATAACAAGTTCAGTTAATGCCTAAAAAGAGAAAACTGGTCTATGCAGAGGAAGCAGGTAGTTTCCTTCCAAAGACCTCTATTTCTCAAAATCCCATCTCTTTACAAGATTAATACAGGATTAATATCAGAGCAGCTGTATTTTTGTCATTTTAGCTAACCACAAATATTCTGCTTCTACATGACATTACCTTAATGCTAGCTAAGTATTACTCGCCACGCTCTGGGGTTATTTGCTGTTGCAATTTTAGCTTGCGTTCATACTTTGTCCCAAGCAATAAATAAAAAAACCCTACCTGACTAAAATAACTTTTGCCAGAGCCATTTTGATCTTTCCTCTCCCTACTTGCAATTTCTGCTACCCTTGCAGTTTCTGTTATTAATATATATGACCTCGATTAAGCAACAGAGTTAGGGCACAAGCTTTCTGCTCTATTAGGCCTTGTGCTGTGTTAGACTACAGTCTTTATACTCACATTACAGAAGTGACCTGGATTTTCCATATTTCAGAGAATCTATAAAGTAGCAGTTCGTTAATTTGGAGAGAAGGAACAGCAACATACAATGCCAAACTTGTAACTAGAAGGCATAAGAAATTGTTTAGAGCCCAGCCTGAACCAACAGAGAACAAATTAACAGCAAGAAGCCAGGCAGCAAAGACCAGACAAATGACCCGAAAGAGCATGAATGCATTCCCTGCTGTAGTGACACAAACAGGAATGGATGTGGCAATATGGAAAAATTAATAAACTCTCAGAGACTTCTGTTCAAAATACACTCACTGGCTGTTGCTTCTAAAAAGAAAATTCTACATTAAAAGTAAGAGAAAGATCACAGGCTGTGAGTGCCCTGAAACACAGCTTGGGATTGTGGAGGGAAATACAGTCCTGGACTCTCCATCAAAAATTCTGTCCAGTTCTCCCTATCCTTGTCCTGGGAAGCCTGCTTGCTACTTGAATCAATACTCATTTATTGCTATTAATTTACTCTCATTAACAGCAATAAAGACACACAAGAAGCATTATATATTGAAAGCAACTCAAAAGGAGGAGGGAAGGCAGACTTGAGAAGTGGGAAGGAAAAGAAGGTTAAAGAGTGAAGCATGTTTTCCAAATAACTTTGGGCAACTTAACAGTAAAAGCAAATAAAGCATTACAAAGACTTCAGACAATCCAGAAGTAGCTCTGCTGTAAAACGGCATCCTGATACAGAAGCCATGACTAACTCTTAGAAAACCTAAAAAAGCTACTGACGCCATTTCTGTGTAGAACTTGAATGACTGGACCCCTAGGAGATGAAGCATGGGAGCTGGCTGTGTAATGCAGAGTGTGCCACAGCCAGAGAATATTTCAGAATGTTGTTAAGAAGCAACCGAGTCAAGCAGTCTGATCTCAGCACAATGTGTTACAACAGCTATGTCTATCTTTCTTGAAGAGCGGCTCTCAGACACTTTTCCCATGTGGTGATCTGCTTACCTCCCATGTAGCTGCCACGTGCCTGAAGCCCCAGCTGCACAACAGCCAGGCTGCACGACCATTTGCAGGCTCACTGTCTGTACATACAACTGACTTGTGGGCAGCAGTAGGCCAACCCTTTGGAGACAGTGCAAACCTACTTGTGAATCTCAACACATTCCTGGTCAAATAGCCCTGCAACCAAAATTGTCAAGGCATTCTAGGGAGTAGCGGCTGCCATTGCAGTAAACAAACCAAAGTGACTTCCCTATAAAGAAAAGTAGGGATGGAGTACCTGTGAAAGGAATTATCAAATTGCTGTCCTCTTTCCCTCAATCTCATGAAACTTCTTGAATACATGGTAGCTAAATCTCCTTAGTTTTACCAAGGATATAAGTCAACAGAAATGTTATGTCACTCTTGACCTTGCAGTTGGAAATGACAAAACAGCAAGCGTAATGGAGGATAGTCAGTCATAAAGAAGCTGGCCCAAATGAGTTGGTCTATCTATATAAACCAGTGCTACGCAGCGAGAGTGTCCTGAAACATTGTGTACTTTCATTACTCCAGCACAGCCCTCTGCCTAGGCCAATTGCCTCTTTACATAGCTAATTGGAGCAGAGCACATTAATCCTGACGCTGCTTATCTTGCCAGCTGCTCCAGTGATATGCAGAACACAGTTGTGTCCTCTCAGCCAGCCACAAGACGAACACGTGAATTCATTGTTAATACCCATTCTGTAGCTGGCAAGCTCTCATTTGTTACCAGTCTCATGGAGGGACTTGAAAAGAGGATGAAAATGTCCTTGCAAAACTAAGAATCTGGCTGCATATTTGAATATAACAAACACAAAGGTGGATGTATTAACAAGACCTTTTCATGGAGACAAAAGCAGAACAAGCATTAGGGAAATGAAGCTGGCATCCAGTCTACCCAGCTCATAGCAGTGATGCTACATGAGTTCAGATACTCTACCAGGGCATTCACATGAACCAGGAAAAGAAATCAATTGTAACACTTTGTGTTAGTGAACACAAAGTTCATGCTCATGAGTCACAGCCTGTTCACTAGTGCTTCTGGAGTGTGAAAGTGCACCATCCTGTTTGGGGGAAAAAATCACAACCTCCCTTTTTCATAGAGCTGCTGATAGAATTTGCTCAGAACTGGCCTCTGTATTTGGTTACATGTTTGGAAAATGATTATGTTTTTATCTAGTGAAAGAGAGATAATTCACTTTGTCTTCCATTTAACTCCCAATTTACACTTAAAAGCTGTCCTTCTGTTAACATCAGTATTGTTTTGTATTGTTTCAGAAGTCAGACTGTGACCATTTTATAACTTTGCTATGCTGGTCCTACTTTAAAGGTATTTCTTTAGAAGTGGGTTAAACTGCTTATTCTAAGTAATAAAACAGTACAGCACAGTAGCATTTTAAGATATTGAATACTACAATTAAATTTTAAAATGTCCAGATAGCATATAAAATTTGAAAGTATCTATTTTTTTTTATTATTTTCTCCTTGCAATGCTAGTTTTCTGATAGCTTTGTGAGGATTAGGATGATTTAAATTTAAGGCTTTCTTTTTTCCCCCCCCAAAAAAAGAGCTGGAATCTGGTCTGTAGCCTCATTTTCAGTAATCTGGAGCTCCTATCAGGCCTTTGATCATACCGAGCCTTACAGACAGGAAAGTTCTACTTTAAAATTCCCCACATGTTTGGAGATGTCAATAAAGTTCTTTTAAAGTGTCAGAAGTGATTGCTCTGTTTGTAGTTTTGCTAATACCAATTACAATGGTATTGTCTTCAATCACAATAGGGTATAAAGTAACAACTAAATGAACCCTTCTTATTCCCCTGCCCACTCCAGAGAGTAAACTACACACAAACACCTAGGCACATAAACAGATGCACACATGCACACACATGCCACCCTGCCTTTTTGGAAGGAATACATGAAAGTATTTGCACTTTGGCATAATGAAGGAAACATGTAAATACAGCACTCTATTCTTTCAAGAAAAGCTTTCAAAATGCACATTCTCCACTCCCCATAAATTATGGTAGAAGATGGGTTATAATAGCTGATGTAATAGGCAAGAAGGGAGAATGGACCACAATTCTCTAAACTCAATAAAATAAGCAATTACTCTTGTTATCTGAATGGCTCTGTCAGTGCAGAAGTTGTCTGTGTCATAACAGGATCTAACAAAGCCTGTTGCCTTTAAGCATCAAACGCTTTGGCCTTATTATCTTTCTAAGATGTGCATGTATAATAAGTTTTCCCAACAAATGGCGAGGCAGTGTCTCTGGCAAAATATAAAACGGTGATAAACTATGTCCAAATGATTAATTCACAGAAATTCTCCATCACACTGCAGCTACGTGTGCCCATCTCTTCTGCTATGCCCTTGGAGATTTTCATACTAAACGTATGTGCATATTTTTCATGGCCACTGATATTTGAATTGCAGCCTGCTCCCATGCAGAACATAAAACACTTCAAACTGCATAATGCTGACTAAATTATAAGTTCTCCAGTGGCCCGAGGTAGCAAGGGCCATAATAATGAGTGTACTTAAGTGGTTTGTGTAAATTTTTTTCCCCTTTAATTTTAATGCCCTGACTTACTGCTGCCTTCTCTAAAGCTAGGGATTGTCTCATACAATCATAACAACAGGGAAATAGAAACTGCATTATGCTTTGAAAAAACGTAGGATGCAAAGCAGAAGCTTCAGTCATCAAGTACAGTGATAGCCGATTCAGCCCTGTTGGTCACATGGAATAGAAAATGCTTTGGTGACTGTCCATACTTGTAATTGTATATAAAGACAATTCAGATGACAATTACTGGATACACCAAAAAGATGCAAACTTTCCAATCACATTCATCTTCAACAGATACAGAATAAAATAAAATAAAATAAAATAAATACAACTGAATTCTCATTTGATTAAAATGATTATGAAATCAGACAAATGAACCTGCCAAAATACTAGACACTTTAGTCATGGCATTACAATAGGTTAAAGTGGGCATCTGTAATGAATGCTCACTGATTTTGCCATGTTTTCAATGTTCTGTTATTGGTTATTTTTCTTGGTTTTACTCAAAAGACAAATGGATGAAAATGCTTACAGTGCAGCAGCACTCACTTCTACAGTAATTGGAAAAATATACACAAACTGTGCTAATATCCACAGATGTTTACAGTCAGGCTGATAAAAAGAGCCTGGGCACATGTTAACTCTTTCCATCAACTTTCCGTACCTCTAAATAGAGAGAGAGCATTTTTGGCTAGCACATTGAGGAGCAGGGAGCTACTGACTTCACAAATCAGGGCAAAGAAAGATGGGCTCCTTGCAAAATCCTTTTCATGTGCCCCTCTTTTGACTCACAATGTTTTGGGAAGCTCATTTCTACACTCCCTGCTCTACAGGATTGAGACAGATGTTTAAATTCAGCTCTCACAGGATTCAGACTGACCTACATCTGCACCTAACCACTTAATTTGGCCTGCAGTCCGAGGCCCTCTTTGCAGAGGACTGTGAACAGACGTAGCTCAAGTGCTCCTATGTTAATATGGCAACAAATCTTCCTTTGGCACCAGTTTTCAGAGCTCTTCCTCATTGTGAAAACACAGCAGTAAGCAGCATCAAGACTTAAATGGAAGGTGTGAACACATGGACACCCATCCTACCTCTAGGTTGTTCCAGAATCCTGGTGTGGAGCTCCTGGGTCAGCAAGCATTAAGTGGAGCTTTGCTGGCACAGCTGGAAAAGATATGCAGTGGCTCTGCCAACTGCCTACAACAAGTGAGAACTCCTGATGCAACAAGACCTGTGATCCTGACATCATACACCTACAGCTGCACACAGAACTCTACTTCCTCACATTTATTCCCCGTGCTGCGTGCATTAGTGTATGCACACTTCAGAGAGGTATCCTAGGATGCTGGCTTCCCACTAAAAGTTTGTGATTTTTTCCATAATGATGTCTTGTAAGCACTTCCTTGCTTATGTGCAAATGCTTGAGGTGACCCTACACAAGTCCTGTTTTGTTGACTTTGTTTACTATCATTCTTACCACTGTTATTATTAAAAAAGGTCCTGAAAGCCCAGTATACAGGGAAGTGTTTGGTGTATACATGGCTACCCATAAGGAATGACACATATATTTATTCCTGATTGTTATACATGGTATACCATCAAAAATAGGCAAGACTGACTCAGCTCACATGGTTTGGTTTGAACAGGCATCAGGCATATTTCATAATCTCCTGAAATATTAAGTTGGTGCCTTAAGTTGTCTGAATGACTGAATTTCCAATCTTTGCAGGCACAGCCAGATCATATATTTGGCTTGGGCACCTTTTTCATTGTATAATCTGTTCAATACATTGCCTTTACTGGCAAACTGGGTCCAGCATATATTTCAACACATGCGAAGTCAAGCAGGTGTTTTGGTTCCTCAGTCTGAATTCAGATTCTTAAAACGCAAAAACCCTAAAATTATTCTATTCAGATATGTGAAGACCCTTTTTGGCCTAAAAACTAAATAGGTGGTCACCTGGCATCAATCTGTTTCTTCATCTCTTTCTCTAGCATAACTTGTCCCATATTTTAAAGAGTTGAAGCATCTACTATTTGGTACTGGGGAAGTCTCTTGCACTGAAGAGCTTGAGAGCACTCCAGGCCTGCAAGGAATAGCAGCACAGCAGTCCTCCTGAAGTGCTTCACTCAGTCCAAGTGGACAGCTAACCTTCAAAGTTGCTTTCTGAGGGAAGTGCTAGTTTTTATTTGTATCCTTATTCAGAGAGCAGTGAGCTGAGAACTCATCTGTGGCTTCAGGCAGAATTTAATTTAAAACTAAAAATACTACTATTGCTACTACAAGAGAATAGTCAACTCTGCTGATAGTGTGGCATGTTACCATCCTGTGTAACACCCCTCTGAGGCAGGCATTCCAGCTCTTAAAGCTGAACAAAATGTTTTATTTATCGTATTGAACTCTGTTTATCCTCAGAGGTTTTTCAGAGGAGGTTTGAAAATACAGGTGTGTTTTAGGAAATCTTCTTTACAAAACAGTATGTAAAATAGCTAGGCTTCATTATGTTTTAATGAGCAGGTAAGCTTTGTTTAGACATAGCTTAAGAAGTGGAATACTTATACCACCTTCCACAGTAAAACAGCACCTCACTCATCTCTTGAGCATTCACGTGTGCATCTTGTCAAGATCTGTTGAGGAGTTTTCAAGTGTCTGTTTAGGATGAAAAATTATTCAAGAAGTATCTCATGAACAAACTTTCAAGAGCTGATTGATGTTTGAGGCACCTTGCTGTGAGTAAGATACTTTAGTTTGTTCAAATTAGTTTAAAAGATTTCTCATTTCAGCTCATTAAAGCACAAATGCTGGATGTCAATGAGTTGTGAAAGTAAGGTGATTTTACGTATCCCTTTGGAACACACCCCGTGTTCCTTAGTCCTCTTTGGATTTAACATGTGATGAAAGGTTCAATTTAGAAAAGAGAAGGCTAAATTAACAATAAAAACGGCTTCCAGTACTTCAAAAGGACATTTATGACACGTCTGTAAAGTTAAACCTACACTTTGTTTTAATTAATTTCTGAGTGAAATAATGTGCTCTTTTTCAATCCCATTGAACTACACAAGTTTCCAGCACGTATCTCCACCAGGCCCTCTGGTAAACTAGGTCTACCCTTTTCTGAATCCAAACCTAGTGCTTATAATTATGCTTTGGATAAACAGTCATAAAAACCAGAAACAGTTTTCAAGCAAAATGCTGCACAAACTGGTCACTCAAACCGAAAATCCTATCTAACAAGGCCCTGTTTGTGTGGCTCAGTCTCCTTGTTAAAGGATTTCCTTTCCCCATAAGAAACAAATTCAGCTTTCCTACCAAAACCAGACCTAATGAAACACTTATCAAGAGCAGCAAATGAGCTGATAACTTGGTAATGTGGTCACCTGTCAGTCAGGCACTGGTCCAATGTTACTGACGGATTTCACAGAGGCCACAGAAAAACCATTAGCTTGTAGTAACTTTCAGGTGTAACTGACATGGGATGAATAGATCCAATGTCCTAGAGGGAGTAGGTTGCTTATGCTGCAAAATTTTAGTCTCCCCATCTTGGAATATCACCTCTTTGCAAGCTGAAATAAGCTGCAGACATATGTTCCCTTTCCATAAATTACTCTTTCTTTGATGTTGCTCATGGCATGATATTAACATTGGATAAATAAAATACATGCCTGAATGTTAACCAACATACCTGTATGTTAACCAAGCACTGGGCAGAAATATGAGTAAACTGGTTCCGCTCATGGCTCTAAGTAAATACAAGCATTGTAAGACTTACTTTCTAGCTTCTGTGTACCACTCAGTAAACCTCTTGACTTGGGTCTGTGAGGAATTATTCACAGCCAAAACGAATACACAAAAGCTGGGTACTTGAATTAACCTCTTACACCTGCCTGAGTAGTTAGGCACCTCATTCTGCTTGGATTTACAGAACTGCCTGTTATCTAATAGCCCTCCAATTTTTATTCAAAAGCCAGTCAGACCACTTCTCTGTCCCACATCTTGCCACCAGCTGAACAAATGTACTAGCTACAGTTCTTTCAGTTCAAGAGATGCCATTGTCACTATAAAATTTTCCTATTAGAATAATTGAACACTTTCCAGAGCAGTTTGGCCCACCCTAAGAAGACATTGCTGAAAGACATAAAAAGGAATAATCGCTGATTACACAAATCTTCTATTGTCAGAATTACATGCGGCATTTGCTCTTTATGTTGTTTAATTCAGTTTGGAGACTGAATCCTTCTGACGGTGAAGACAGGTCATAGCGCTTTAGTGATGAAAATTGGCACCTTCAATCCCCTTAATTTATAAAGCATTTAAATCTTTGTACTTCTGCAAAGGCTGTCACTTGTGTTATTTATCCTTCTCTTTTTAATGGATAGTTGTAGTTCCCCTACGTTGATCTGAAGTCTGACACATTCTTTTCTAATTAAGGACATCTAATGGGAAAGTTTCACTTTCCCATGATGCCTGCTACAATAAATCCTTCTAATTATTAATGTATCCAGGCAAGTGACATCTCATTATTTTGGGTGACTTCACAAAACCATTTGACAGGAAATAATGATGACTCAACCCTGAATCTAAATTTGGAAGAATTTAAGCAGATCAGAGATTTTTCACTACCATCAAAATTTTTTATTCATATGGCTTAAATTAATAATCTGGAGTGTTTAGATGAGTTAAACTTCTTCCCATTGCAATGGGGTTGCTGACTGCAATGGAGAACAGCACTGGTGCGTTTTGAGATCTACTGAAGAACATGCCAATCTCATCACATTTCCCTTCCTTGAGCTTTGTATACTCTATTTCTACAGTAAATATATATCATAATGACTGAAGCTGAGAATGCACAAGGACAATTTTAGATAGTAATAAAATGTGGTTAACCACTCACTCACCAGTATTATTTTTGCAGATTCTCCTTTCCTGTGTGTAAACAGGAGGAAGCTTAGGTCCTGAGGTCTGTTTCAGAGGGCATTCAGGGAGTTCAACCAGCTTCCCATGGAGCTGTCAGCACATCAGTTCACATGCAGCAATTGCATTAAATGGGAGAGGAACTGCCAGAAATACTCAGATGGTGGTTTTAGGCAATTACATCAGTGCAGGTTGGCTCCCCAGCCACTCTCTCCCAGTAAACTTGGGGACTCTCTCTGTTCAGGGCACAGCAAAATAAAAGGTTGCAAATGCTCACCACCCAAGGCCACTCCTGTCACTGCCAGGGCAGCTGGTCCCGGGTGAGCATGGCCTCCTCCCTGCCGTGGGACCTGCAGGCCTTGGCCACAAGGCTAAGGGTTGCTTCGGTTTCTCCCATTGTATTTTGGAGACACCGCGTGTTTGAACCACTCATCACGCTGGAGGAAAGGTCTTCACTGGGAAACACAGTGGCTCCGTGAGGGTCACAGCACAGCAGCTGGCCCAAGTGAGGCAAGCCAGAGGAGCCTGTTAGATGCGCAACTGTTTGCGGAGGAAAGGGTCACACCGGCAGCAAGCTATCTCCACATCGTACCGGCTGTCCCTCATCCCACACCGGCTATCTCCCACCTCGTACCAGCTATCATCCACCTTGTATCGGCTCTCTCACCTCACACCGGCTATCCCCCACCTCTTACCTGTTACCGTCATCTCGCCGGGTTTCCGCTGGCGACAGCCGCGACTCCAACGTCAAGTCGGCAGCGCCCTCTGGCGGGCGGCCGCCGCCATCGCGCCCTTCCTGGCCTGGCCGGGGACGGGGTAGCCGGGGACCGAAAACAGGGGACAGGGGCTGGGACTGGGGCAAAAAGTGCAGCAGGTCGGCCCCGTTGCTGAATGCCCCGCCGGTAATCTCAATCTTTCATCTTTATTATCACAGTGCTGCAGTGCGCCGCCTTGGAGCTTTTGCTGAGAGCACGTTAATGTCTGTGATCGTCAATAGCCATGAATAATTCAAGGCGATGTGGCGGAACCTGAGGTGCTCCTGATAAGGGCATTGAGAGATCAGAGGAGTCTCAAACTTTTCGAAAGTAAGGGGAAACTGTTAAACTAGATCTCTGCTGCATGCTCTGCCTGTATCAGCTGGACCCCCCCATAGCGATTTTTGTCCAAGAAAGTTCTGAAATGCTTAATGCACCCTCTCCTCTCCTGGAACGCAGCTGGAGAATTCAGGGAGATAGCAGCAGAGCATGATGGATGGAGTGGTGGGGTCTCTTCCCTGTGCACCCCACCTGTGTGAAGCTGCACTATTGGGTTTTTCCACATGTCAAGCTTTCCTTTTGTGGAGCTGACATGAGGTAAGAAGGAATGGGCAGCACACTATTTCGTGGGAGCCTTTCATTACAGATCCATGGTATGAAGGGACCTCAGGAGATCTAGTGCTCTAGTCCAGCTTCCTGCTAACAGCAGGGTCAGCTAAGAGGTAAGAACCATCTGCCCAGGGCTTCATCACATCAGGTCTTAAAGTCCTGCAAGAATGAAGAATGCATAGCCCCATGGGCAAGATGCTGCACTTCTTGGGCATCTTCATGCTGAAAAAGTATCACTGATATGCAGTCTTGTTTGAGTCTATGACATTTGCCTCCTGTCCTCCCACCCTGCACCACTGAGAAGAGCCCAGCTCCACCTTCTCAATGACCTCTTTGTAGGAATCAGAAGGCTGCTGCAATCACATGGCCTGTGCAGGACAACCAGGGGATCATAGAATCATACAATCATAGAACAGTTACAGCTGGAATAGACCTTGAAGATCATCCAGTCCAGCCTTTGTCCCAGCCCTATCAACCTGCTAAATGATGTTCCCCAATGCAACATCCAGCTGTCTCTTAAACCCCTCCAGGGATGGTGACTCAACCCCCCCCCTGGGCAGCCTGTTCCAATGGCTGACAACCCTTTCAGTAATGAAATTCTTCCTAATATCTAACCTGAACCTCCCCTGGTGCAATTTGCATCCATTTCCCCTCATCCTATCACTCTCCACTAGGTTTGTGAAAGACAGGTCCCACTTGACTAACCTGATCTCCTTCTAAGACCAGCTGACCCACCCAGTGGATAAGGGGACCTTCTCACTCTCTACAACTACCTGAAAGGAGGTTGTAGTGTAGCAGGGATTAGTCTCTTCTCCTAGATAACAAGTAACAAGATGAGAGGAAATGGCCTCAAGTTGCACCAGGGGAAGTTCAGGTTGGCTATTACAAAAAATTTCTTCATTGAAAGAGTGTTTAAGCATTGGAATAGGCTGCCAAAGGAAGTAAAGGAATCACCACACAGAATCACAGAAACATCTGGGTTAGAAGGGACCTCTAGAGGTCATCTAGTCCAACCCCCCTGCACTGGGCAGGGACATCCCCAACTAGAGCAGGTTGCCCAGAGCCCTGGCAAGCCT
>VWZO01000234.1:2037-13655 GCA_013396975.1 Bucco capensis | reverse complement strand
AAGGCCTTGCAGAAGTCCAGATAGATCACATCCACAGGTTGTCCCTTGTCCACTGAGGGAGTCACAGTATCGTAGAACTTGGTTTGTCAATCTGCTCCATGATTTTCCCAGGCACAGAGGTGAGGCTAACAGGTCGGTAGTTCCCAGGGTCCTCCTTTACACCATCCCTGGAAGAGTTCAGAAAACATGTAGATGTAGCACTTAGGGACATGGTTTAGTGGTTGTCTTGGGTCTTTTCCAACCTTAATGATTCTATGATTCCATTCAAACCTATGAGACAAATAAATACTCTTCCATCCAGTGACCTCAGCCTGAGGTTTCATTGCATTATAAATACACATGTCTAATTTACAAACAAAAAAGCAACACAGTGACAAAGTGAATTCATTTCTGGATTGCAACATTCACTTGGCTCTAATAATAAGCACTTACAGGGAACACAAACTCCTTGTGGGGTTTTTTTTTAAAAACCTAGGATAACAGACTGAAAAGAGCAGGCACAGGAACTGAAAACAGAAAAGCTGACAAAAATATTTTTGTTGGAAATGCGAAGTAAAAATTTCTTATTTGATGTTTTTATGGGAAATTTCCAAATGTGGGTGCATTTGTTTTGATTTTAAAAAATACTACATTTCAACAGAAATGTATATATGTTGTCATACAGCTCTCATTCATGTTTTAAAGCTGTCCATGTAATTTTTAATTTGAAAATGCAAAAAACACAGGAGAGCATCTTTCTCCTCTTTCTCCATTCCTGAATCATCTTGCTCCACCTAAGAAATCAGTGGTGTGTCTCAGTCAGAAGTTTTCTTAAAGACATATAACAGAGAGTCTAGGGATTTCTGTGTCTGTTTGGAAGCCCACTAGAAGGAATCCAGCATAACATGCAGAACCACATGTAGAAGGTGAAAATGGCACAACATGAATTTCCATGCTATCATCAGCTCTAGCTTCTGTATGTCCTTTCTCTTAGGCTTTTCCTGTCTGTGGGAAGCAGCAAATTGCATCAGAAAGCCAGGAATGCTTCTGTGAAATGGCTGTGCAACTCTGCCTATACGGCAGATTGTCTCCAGGAGAGAAAGAAGGTGTTAGTCATGCTGTGGTTATGCACAGTTTTCCCAAATTAATTTTAAATATACATATGTACATAATGGCTAACATATCATAGGATGATAGAATTGTCAAGGTTGGAAGGGACCTTAAAGATCATCTAGTTCTGACCCCCCTGCCATGCACAGGGACGCCTACCACTAGATCAGGTTGCTCAGAGCCCCAGCCAGCCTGGCCTTCAAAACCTCAAGGGGTGGGGATTCCACCCCCTCTCTGGGCAACCTGTTCCTGTGTCTCACCACCCTCATGGTGAAGAACTTCCTCCTAACATCCAACCTAAATCTATCCTCCTCAAGCTTATGTCCATTCCCCCTAGTCCTGTTGCTGCCTGACATCCTAAAAAGTCCCTCCCCAGCCCTCTTTTAGGCCCCCTTCAGATACTGGAAAGACACAACAAGGTCTCCTCAGAGCCTTCTCTTTTCCAGACTGAATAATCCCAACTCTCTCAGCCTGTCCTCATAGGAGAGGTGCTCCAGTTCTCTGATCACCTCTCCTACACTAGGCTATTGCTAATTTCCACAAAATAAACAGGCTAAATCAGTTATTTGGTTTTGTTGCTATACCCCCTTTGAAAAGCAGGGGACTTCAATATCTCTCTTACATGAAGAGGCTGAGAGAGCTGGGCCTCTTTAGCCTGGAGAAGAAAATACTGAGGGGGGATCTTAACAATACTTATAAATACTTAAAGGGTGGGTATCAGGAGGATGGGACCAGTCTTTTTTCTGTGGTATCCATTGACAGGACTAGAGGCAATGGGAAAAAACTAGCACATAGGAAGTTCCATCTTAACATAAAGAGGAACTTTTTTACTTTGAGGGTGGTGGAGCACTGGAACAGGCTGGCCAGGGAGGTGGTTGAGTCTCCATCTCTGGAGATACTCAAAATCCAACTGGACACTGTCCTGTGCAGCCTGCTCCAGGTTATCCTGCTCTTGCAGAGGGTTGGACTTCATGATCTCCAGAGGTCCCTTCCAACCCCTAACATTCTGTGATTCTGTGGTATGTCATCCCTATCTTTAAGACAGGCAAGAAAGAGAATCCAGGGAACTAGCACCAATCAGCCTCACCTTGGCTGTGGGGGATACAATGGAGAAAATAATTCTGGAAATAATTTCCAAATGTTTTAAGATGGTGCTTGGGAATAGTCATCATGGGTTTACAAAGAGGAAATAATGTCTGACCAACCTGATAGTCTTCTACGACAATTGTCTGTGGGTGAGGGGAGAGCAATGGACATGGTCCTGGACAATGACCTCTAGCTGGCCCACTTGAGCAGGGGCAGATTGGGCAAGACAATATGCGAAGTCCAACCTCAGCCATTCTGTGATTCTGTGAAATGAATCTGTGGCATTGTTAAGGACTACCTGCAATTTAAATGCATGATAAGAGATAAAACAATACAATGTATTAGAAGCATCTATAAATTGGAGTTGTATTTTGTATTCTGTGGCCCAGACAGCTAAGGTGCATCTCTGCATACACCATTGAACTACCAGCATAGAGAGTGTAACTACTTCAAATTTTTCTTTTTATTCCATCTTCTCCTTCTTAGGACAAACTGGCAGCAGGGAGTGACTTGGGAAAAACACATATGAAGAAATCTGTGGAGAACAGTTGAAATCAGGCCCATGGTGATCAAATCCATTGCACGTTGCTGGCTGCTCTTTGTGCAAAGTGATTTTGTTCTGCAACTCAGCAAAATGGAGATCTCCGTTCCAGCTAATTGCAGGCCACAGGTACTGTGGTGCTACAAGTTTACTGAAAACAAGAACCCACAGCCACATATCAAGCACATGTGTGAACACAGGCTATTCTTAGACCATTTCTAAAAGGTGTCTTGAATGGGCCTGTTTTGCTACCCATTTATCACTTCCAAGAACCCTGTTCTCACACAGCATTAGCCACTCTGCTAACAGTCATGATATAGCACTCCTCTTAAGACCAGTCAGATCTGTTTTGAGAATGTTGTACGTATCTCCTGATAAGAACTAAGAAGTCAATTAAAATGCAATACATCCAATGTTGGAAGTAATAACAATCACACTTCAAAAATCTATTTGCTTTTGGTTTTATGACTATGTTAAATTCATTAAGTTCTAATGTACACTGGGATGCTGTGAATGACAAGTGGCAAAAATTGCTTTGAAACAATTCTTTGCTGTGACACTTTTAAGGTGGACATTGCCTTAAGAGTTTATTTCAATAATACAAACTTCTGAGAGACTGGAAATTAAGTACTCCAAATGAGCTTTAAATATAGCATAGAAGTTTCAGGTTTAATGGACAAAGCCTGTTCTCACTAAATGTACCCTTGTACCACCAAGAGGGCTTTGAAATAAAATAAAATCTAGAAGTGATAAGTGAGGTTGAGGCTATTACTGTCAGAATCAGACCAGCCGAGCAATTCTAAATTAAGGTGGTCTTGGTATAAAGAAATCTGTTTGCATGAACTTTATGTTCCCCTTCACTCTGAAAACCAAAGTTGTTCCCTAGAGAAGCTACCTGGCTTCTGAGGCATTTGCTGAAGCACAAGAAATACTACAGATAACTGCTAGAATCATTTCCAGATAACAAAATATCTTTATTTAAAATCTGATCTTGATTAATATACAAAGTGCAAGAAAAAAGAAAATTAAATTCAAAGAACCTTATAAAAGCTTCTTATGAAATAACAGTACTCCTCAGCAAAATAAGGCATCTTAGGGCTAACAGCTACAGATTAGAGAAGTCCGGACTGAATCATAACAAGCACTTTTTCTTCTAGTGTTTACTTCTTCAGCAAAACCAAGAAGGTATCATTTTTCATTATGAGGTAAGCAAACTTGGCTAACAAAGATCTTCATTTAAATTAAAAATGAAAACACAGAAAATGAACAGCAGTGGGAAACAACTCTTCACCTTTGAATGTCTGTGACAAATCAGAACAGGTCAAAGAAATAACACTGTACATCTCTGAATAGTATCTTTGTTGAAGTGACTGCAACAAATCAACCTTAATCTTCACTTGATGTCGTATCTGGCACTTTTTATGGGTGCTTGGATGCCTTATGGCATGCAAGTGCCAGTAGATACCTAGACAAGTGAATCAAGCTTCTGGTCTAGGCGTGTTTTTGATGCCCCTGTGACAGTACTGACTAGACCTCCACTGTCTACAGTGGAGCTACTACAGGTCTCCATGTCAGCCTTAAGAGAAAAGACACATACATGTAGATGTTAGTCTCAAACTTACCTCCTCTCAGTGCTGTAAAAATTATCCATGGTAAGCATATTATTTTGTTTCTCCATTTATGATGGCAGCTAAATCCGGCAGAAGGAACAGACCACCTCTAAAAAACAAGTGCAGCAGAAAGGTTCCCAAACCCTAAACCCATATCTTTTCATTCCAACATTAATAAAGCTAACTCTTTAGATAGTGGGATTTATTGACAGGATAATCTGAGGAACCCCTTCCACCTGTTGTGTAAACAGTGTCCACAGTCCTGTGCTGGCTGGTCTCCCCTTTGACAGTGTTATGTTACATTCAAAACTCTTTGCTGATTATTCTTTGATGCACCTTGGCTAACAAATTCATAGCACTATTTAACCTAAGTCACTATGTACCTTTGGAATTGGTAAATAAATATATCAACTAGAGGAACTAAAGCCCAACTATTCCCCATCCTGGACCAATGTCTTACTCCATGAATATTAGAATCATAGAATCATAGAACAGTTACAGCTGAAAGAGACCTTGAAGATCATCGAGTCCAGCCTTTTTCCTAGCCCTATCACCCCACTAAATGATGAGTTGTTCTGCACAGTGAGGCAGATTCAGCCAGAGGAATGAAGGATGCCCCTACCTTGCCTTACAGCCTTGAGGTTCCTACAGTCTTCTGGGCAGTAGTATAAATGAATTTGAACCCTCTCAGATTGTAGAAAGAATGATCTCTCAACCTTGCAGTGCTTTTCACACTGAACTATTGATCAATGTCTTATTGCAAAGACCTAAAAAAAAATGTTTGGATTGCCACTTGTTGCATGAAAAGCACAGAACTGCACAGGGAAATTGTTCTGCCACTGGGGCCATAAGCACTAGGGAGTAGGCAAGATGTTTCTGCTTATTACAGATCATTTATCTCCAGTTACAGTGACAGGGGCTCCAAGGTGTCACTGCACATTTTTGGCTCAAAAGCAGCAACTGTTTCCTAGTCTTAATAGAAAGCTGCAATTAGTACTCTGCTGCATTTTGAAGTGTATTAACCAAAACTGCCCACATTTCTTTCAGAAAGGACAAGGTCATTAGCTTAATATTATATGGTTTGCATCCAACATTTCTGCAGCTCTGTCCTGCCACATCATCTTTAGTACCAGCTCTTGAAAACTGTGAAAGCAGAAATTAGGTATTTTTACTCTAATGTTGAAATTAATCCTGAAGCATAATTCTGCATCAGGAGTGATTTTCTTGAGCATAAGACATGTCGGAAACATAAAATGCCATGCTAAATGCTGATAGTGTTATGTTTGTTGACATATACACACTGAAAAATGTAACAAGAATTATTTTGCAGATAGCTATACTATTAACACCTGAAACATGACCCCCAAGGACCTCATGGCACTAACTGGCTCTGATTGCTCTAATCAGCTTATGAACATCTTTTTTCTGCAGTACCCCCCTGTAACCTCTTCTCCTAGGGATTTAGCTACCTGTATTCAAGGTCAGCTCTGACATAGCACAGCTGCATAACCTGATGCAGCTCAGCTGTTTGCTGTCAGCAACTTTGAGCAGTACCTCAATGAAGCTGCCACAGAACTAGCTGACACAGCCACACGGACCTGAAAGACAGCAGGGGCATCACTGCTTTCACTGGTGCTCTTATCTCTCACTACATCTGCTTCTATCCCTATTCTTGCTAAATTCCACTAAAACCAGTACAGCGAGGAGGGTGGAGAAATGAAACATGTTTAGTTCAGTACAGAAGTAATTACTTGAGATCATGAGATGCACTGGACCTCCAAGATCTTCTTGCCTTTACCTGTGGTACAATTACATATTTATCTTCCTGAAGACTCACAGTGTCAGAGGCTTCTGAGGACTTGTATTTTAACTGCTCAACAAAAATTTGTATTTTCTAAGTAGGAAAGTATCTCCACTCATAATTACTGTAATTTCAAAACTATTAAAAAATCAAGTTATAAAAATGTATTTTAAGGACCTAATAGTGCTACTGTCAAAAAAAACCCAGTCGATATCAGTTAAATTGTTTTATTCTCAAAACAACCGATCAGCAATACAAAATATTTTAACATTATTTCTGTTTAAATATTGGTGAGAGATTATGCATTTCCTTAAATAAAGTGCTATTTTTACAAATAAGTATTTCATATTTATTTTTACTGCTGTTCTAACCTCTTAATATTGAATAAAGTATATTTTGGGTTTATGAATGCAGCATTCCTTTTCCTTTATACTCCCTCTCATGAAACCATTACATTTTCAACTTGGACTCCTTTATCTGTATCCAGTCAATAGAGGCATATTCAAGTTTACACATTTCTCTATGCAGAAGCTCATAATTCATTTCTCTATGCAGAAGTTCATAATTTTTAGTGGTTTTCATGCTGCCTTCTATGCTTTCGTTGTTCTTGACTACTCCCATGTAAGCCTCCTATGGGTTCTTCATCTATGGGCAAGAGTAGAATGAAAACTTGAATCTTCTTAGATGGTCATTCATTCTCTCTGCTCTTCTGACTTTGTCCTCAAATCCAGACCACTGATACCTTGAAGAATTCAACACTTAGGTCGAACTATAAAAGTATTCTCTTTATTATTGTCTTTGATTCTTTGTGGGATTTGAATCTTAAGAACAATACTGCAGGAAGTCCTATACAGTTACTGCAGTTCGTCCTAACTTCTCAAATTGTCATTTGTGTACTTGGATTTATTCATTTATTTATTCACTCAGATGCCAAACTTCATCATATGGAAAAAAAAATCTGGTTTTTTTCCAGTAGTTACCTTTTAGGAGAAACAGCTTCTTGTGGTTTAATAGAGCAGCCAGGTGCTGTAAAAGGAAAACAAAATAAAATAAATCTGAAAAGCTGCAACCAGCAAGACTCACAGCTTTAAAGAAGACATATAAATTCCACAACTACCAGAAACAGCGATATACTTCTTATTGTTATACCAGAATCCAGCAATTTGGCTCTGCAATTCATCTTACTCATCTTAAGCCCTCTCCTGTTTCCCAAAAGTATGAGAATCATAGAATCATAGAATCATTTGGGTTGCAAGAGACCTCTGGAGGTCATCTAGTCCAACCCCCCTGCAGTGAGCAGGGACATCCATGTCTAGATCAGGTTGCCCAGAGCCCTGTTGTCCTGGTTTGGGCTGGAGCAGAATTAATTCTGCTAAGATGGTATTGCTTCTAGCCAGCGTTCCTTTAGAAGTGACTGTATTCCTCTGAAAGCTGGCAGTATGTTTTCAAAAACATTATCAGCTTCTAAAGGCTTAAGCCTGAATGTTTGGGTTACAACTAAGAATTGGAATGTTAACTTTCTGTGGCTCTACTGAGAAGTCAGGGGGGTGCGAGTTGAGAGCCTACACCTATAGGAAAGGAACAGGCAAGGCAGGTGACCCCAAACTGACCAACTGAGTATTCCATTTCATACATGTCATGCTCAGTATAAATTTAGGGGGGCCGATCCCTCTTCTCTCTCTCTCTTCTTCGCCTCCCTTGCAGCCCTGCTTGGTTCCCCAGCTTTGCTGCTTCCCCGTTTCTGAGTCCAGGCCTCCAGGGTCCAGCTTCCTCCGTTTCTTTCACCCCTGGGAGGGNTCTCTTTTCCAGGCTGAACAATCCCAGCTCCCTCAGCCTGTCTTCATAGGAGAGGTAAATCTAGTAGAAATCATGTGTGGAAAGCCCACCTACTGCCACAAACCTTTCCAGTATGTCTCTTTTCTCAAGGTGTACATTTCCCAGCAGTGACTTCCTGAATCCTGTATGTCTTTTATTTGCAAGTCTTTATTGATTTTGCTCCTATTTTTACATCTCACTCTACAATCTCTGTAACTCCCTCCTCTGGCTAATTTCCATTTGTTATTTCTGACTCTGAATCCAAAAGTGGAAATTAAGTATATAAATGACTCCTCCCTCTCTTCCACTTCATTCTGCCACATCTTTTAAACCACCTATAAACGTATCTTCAGATATCGATGTGTAAGCATGTATCAATTTGCAAAATTCTATCAGATATAAAGAAAAAATGGAAGACCAGAATTTCTGCAAAGAATTGTAGATCATATTCTTTTTTTCATCATGGCATAGTTACTCTTCATCGATCTTGTATCTGGAGAAGACTCAGTTTACTTTTTTAATATTTAAATCCTCCCTTTGTTCAATGCCCCTGCTAGATGTTGCAGTGTTCTTTTCTTTCCATCTGTTAAAACAAAGTATTATGTTTAGCTGGGGGAGAGCAGCTGGATGTCTATACTGAGTGACAAGGCTCATCTTTTTCTTTCAAGCATTTCAAGAAACTCAGTATTAGAAGGTAAACTAAGCTAACTGGTAGTTAGCTTTACATCCAGCAATTCTGTGAGTTTGTTTTGTGGTGTTTTTTTTTCATAATGAGGTTAAGAAATGCCCTAGGAGGAAAAGAAGATTGTGTTCTTCAGAGCATAAAGCTTGGATGCTCTCCTGGCTTTTTCCATGTCATTTTTGTAAAAATGGCAAGTTTCTACAGACTTGGCAAGGCAACTTCAGGAATTGTATCCACTTTTTCATCACAGTTCTAACATGTAACACTTCTTCCTTATATATAACTAGCGTATGGGATTTCATTTCTACTCTTCGGGAAGAAGTAATTTCAGTAGGTTTTCTTCTTTTCTTTTTTTCCTTTTATTCCCCCATAGAGTTTCATAGAATCCACATGAGATTTTTTTCAGGGTTTTGTTTCTGATTTGTGTTTTCTCTCTCCTTTGGTGCTATTTCTTCATTTCTTTCAACTGACCCACAGACCACAGCCAGATCTGTTCAACTCTCTAATTATCCACTTGATGACTGCATGAATGATGACCTCTTCTCCCTCTCTCAAAATACCCAAACCCTTAAGAATTAGTCCTGGTAATTAGGCATTCAAATAGTCCAATTTCCTTTTTTTTTTTTTTTACAAGAAAAAATAGTGAACAGAACTAAAAAACAAACATCAATCTGTCATGTATAAATCCACTATATGCCTGCATCTTGGATATTGTATGCTAGGCTGGGATCTCCCAAGGCTGAAAGGATATAGTAGAAAATGCAAAGAGATCAGAAAAATCTATGGTATAGGGAATGATGAAGCAGCCTGTAAGTCTTCTGTCTGGAAAAAACATGACTATGGAAGAGTATCACAGATATCTGTAAAATCCTAAGTGGCATGAAAGCAATGGAAAGGGAACAATTGTCTACTGTATCTTCTGATTCAGTAAGATAAAGCAAAAGAAGTCAGGACACGGCAAATGAAAGCAAGCAGCTCTTCACACTAGCATCAAATGAGAATGGATGAAAAAGCTGAACTCAACTGTATGGACCTTGGATCTGACTCAGTGCAGCTGCTCCGTCAGTTCTTGAGTAATTCCAGTTCATTGCACCATGTTATCCTATCTCAAGTAGCAGCTTATGCTCACCCAGTAGTACCTACAGAAGAGGCTCTTCAAATCTTGGATGGTATCAAGAGACATACAGAAGTTCCCAGACATTCTGACTACTCTGAGAATGGGAAGTAAGCTGCACAATACGTACAGGGACACCTGACGGTGGCTTTCAGCCAATCAGATTGTACAGAATACAGAAAGCCGCACACACTAACTAACCCAGCAATGCCCAATTTCCCTCAAGATAGCAGGCCTGCAGTTAGCACCTGCTTTCACCTATCTAGTGATACTCAGCTGACTGAGACTGGAACAATTGGGACTTACTCATTATTACTCAGGCCACCTAAAGCATGCAATATCTGAAATATTATTTAATATAACTACTAAACAAATGAAATGATTCTGTGGGTGGATGCAAGTAGCAAAACAAGCAACTGAGGGAAAGTAAGAGGCACCTGCATTTCTTTGGGCCATTCAATGGCTTTCATCTTCTTCCTAAAACATGGATCCAGAAATAAACACACAAATAAGTTTTGTCAATTCCTTAACCTTGAATAACAGATGCATATCTGCCTTTGGCTCAGGTGGCTGGCAGGACAGAGATCTGCAACTATGATATCTAGAGGTGATGGCAGTAAATGCATTCATCATAGATGAGCAACACCTTTCTGTACATTTTGATTATATATAGCACGTTTTAAAAGACAGTTTCTTCAGCAACGGCTAGCAGTTAACAGTGTTGTTTGGAAGGGATGTATTCCAAAGAAACTGACTACAGACAACCATAAAAATATTACCTACACAAAATAACTAAATGCATACATACATAAATTCCTAAATAACATAGCTATCTAAGCCAGTATACTAAACTGTAAACCTTGAATACATTTAAGCTACTTGATAACACTGAAGAAATTGTTTACTATGAAGAGGATGCATAAATTATTTATCATACAGAAACACACTTCGCATTGCTGCTTGATACCTATACACACTATATACAGTGTACTGTATACTACAGTTTGCCATACTTACATCCATTTCCTGTGTTTAGTAATGCATAACAAAACTCTTATGCTTATTTTAGGTAGTACTGAAGTGTGTGTAAGAATCACAGAATGTTAGGGGTTGGAGGGGACCTAGAAAGATCATCTAGTCCAACACCCCTGCCAGAGCAGGATCACCTAGATGAGGTCACACAGGAATGTGTCCAGGCAGATCCTGAATGTCTCCAGAGAAGGAGACTCAACGCCCTCCTAGGCAGCCTGTTCCAGTGCTCCACACTCTTACTGTAAAGAAGTTTTTTCTCATGTTAATACTAAACCTCCTGTGGTCCAACTTGCTCCCACTCCCTCTTGTCCTAACATTGGATGAAATTGAGAAGAGCCTGGCTCTCTCCTCCTGACACTCACCCTTAACATATCTGTAAACATTAATGAGGTCCCCTCTCAGTCTCCTCTTCTCCAGGCTGAAGAGACCCAGCTCTCTCAGCCTGTCCTCATAGGGCAGATGTTCCACTCCTTTAATAGTGGCCCTGCGCTGGACTCTCTCCAGCAGCTCCCTGTCCTTCTTGAGCTGGGGGGCCCAGAACTGGACACAGTATTCCAGGTGGGGCCTCACCACTGCAGAGTAGAGGGGGAGAATAACCTCTCTCAATCTGCTGGCCACGCTCTTCTTAATGCATCCCAGGATGCCATTGGCCCTCTTGGCCACAAGGGCACATTGCTGGCTCATGGGTATCCTCTTATCCACCAGGACTCCTAGATCTTTTCCCCAGAGCAACTCTCCAACAGATCTGTCCCTAGCCTATACTGATACATGGAGTTGTTCTTTCCCAGATGCAGTACTTTACATTTACCCTTGTTACATTGCATTAAGTTTCTCCCTGCCCATCTCTC
>VWZO01000233.1:0-29669 GCA_013396975.1 Bucco capensis | reverse complement strand
CCTTCTAACCTGGCCATTCTATGATTCTATGTAATTGACTGTTGTGTTACTAGCAGCCAAGCTAGTAAGATAACAGTCAGTCTAAGGTGACACATGAACATGAGAGCATGAACACAAGTATATAGCAGGGCCAATCATTTCGTTAGGAAGCGAACTCAGCCCTTCCTGCGAGGATCTATGTTACCAGAGGGAGCAAATGTTTCACCACAAAGTTTTTGGTTTGAATCCAGTGCAAACACAGCTCAGGCTGAATGAATATTTCCCATAGTGATTGCATCTTTAGCAAACTGCCCCAGAGAGCAAGGACTTATTTTTCTATTTAATGATGTCTCTTGAGGACACGTACAAAGAGGAAGCCAATGCTGCCAATACTCCAGCTAGAGGCCTGTAAGTACAACTGTCTAATAGCACTCACAATAACACCAATTGACAACCATCTCTCTCTTTAAAGGTTTTTCCTGTGTGCAAATACAAAGACTACACCACACTTACAACCCCGAGACATGACCCAGGTGCTTTGGAATTTTAATGCTAATCTAAATACCCTGACAGAAACAAGATAAATGTAATGGCTAAATAGCTGGTATGAGAAAACAGAGATAAATGGATTATGGAACAATACAGACAAAAAGCAGTCAAGAATATATCAGGAAGGCTTTGGCTACACTGCTTTCCTCGCCTTGCCACTGAATTCTGAACTGTACCCTTCACTAGATAGTATTTGAGTCCACATGCTGGTTCCAGGACCTATGATACCTTGAAATTTTTCTGTGTTCCCACAAACCATGTAGCTTGGTAGATTCTTATGACAAATGTTCATATGTAATAAATATATAGGCAAAAACACTCCTAACTTACTGAAGTGTGTGGGGCTTCTGTGATTATCTTTCATGATGATGAGAGCTTATCACACTGACCATGAAATTCTCAAACTGTGCCTCTAGATTATGTTGGAAGAAGCACACATTAGGTCTTTGCACAAATAGGCCCACTGCAGGGCCCATTTAGTGCAGGAATGGAGATCCCCTGCACAGGAAGTGGGTGGGACAGAGCTTGCTAGCAGCATGCTGGCAGTAAGGTGAGAGGAAGAAAAATCCCTGCTTGATTCAAAACCAGATAAAACTTCCATAACACTAAAGAAACTTGTTCTTTTTTTTTCTAAAATATATTTTAAAAATAAAATATGACACCACTGATCCCAAATCCTGCCATTTCACTAGCCATAATCTGAGCAAAAGTCCATTTCAAGGATAAACTACCCCATTTGATAAGGTAACAGCTTAGACGAGCAAATGAAGTGTGGTAACTGGTCAGTTTCTCAGTGTCACAGCGTCAATGCAGTAGTTCAGCCTTTACAAGCCAAGAGATACTAACTCTGCTAGTGACCTTAAGTAAACTAAACCTCCCCTTGCCTTCCTGAATCTTCGAGGTAGAGAAGCTGTATGGGACAGATACTGTCTCTTTTTATGACATGGTAGCAACAAATACAAGAGAAAACATCTTTCAGTAGTGTAATTTGTAAAAATGAAATACTAATCTACCAAAATATTGCCCCATAACAGCAGCAATAATAGCAGTACCAGGCAGAATAAAGAAGCAGCAACTACAAGTAAGCAAATGCACTTCAGGCTCCTCATCTGGGCTCCCACCATTCACCATCACACTATTTAAACCACACACAAAGTCATGCTAATTCTGTGAAGGCATCCAGACAGAGCAACTGCAACATTTTCCAAAGGCAAAGTCATAGAATGCAGTGAAAGGGAAATTGTATTGACTTTTTGCATTGCTAACAAGGGATTTGCAAGCACACAGGCTATGTTTGTTCAACCAGAGTTGAAAAGAAAACCAGAATCATATGAAACATCCCTTTAATCCATGAACTCAGTAAACAGGATGGCCTCAGCTATTGTGTCAGTACATACCGCTTGGGGTCCTTAATCCTTCAAATTATTGGCATGGTGCACTTGTTCTATGACAGCTCTTTCAGATCTTTCCCCATCTCTATTGTTTTTTTTTCTGCTTGAGTAAATCGTATGGCAAAAGCCAGACACATTTGTATCTGCTGTCCGGAAGAATGGCCTGGATCTTTTACCACCTTGCTTTTTCTTTCAACATTGTATCTTGGCTAATGCCCGTGCTACCATCAAGGAAGGAGTCCTTGCCCATTTAGTCTTGCATGAAAAGTGCAGCATGGAAATGACATCATGAAGTACAAAACTGTCAAGGATGAGGGCCAAACATAAAGAAAAAAGCCTAAAACCCAGAATCCACCTTATTTACATCACAATTCATATCCATGGTGAGCAAATGCAAAGTGAACAAATTGCCTTGTGGAGAAACTGAGGCAGGGAGTGGCAGTACAATCCTGGTCACCCTACAAACCAGTGGCAGAGCACAACAGAGATCTCAGGTTTTCTTAGTTCTAATTTAATCATGTATCCACTATTTTCATTAGAATCACTACAAATTACTAAACCAGGATTATGGTATTTTATACCACCTTTGCACAGACAATCAAGGGGAAGCAGAGAAACTACACTGTGGAAAGATTCAGCTATGAGGTGATCTTGAACAGCTCAGGGATTTTGGCTCTGACAATTGCTACAGACTCCCAGCTTGTACAGCAGGGCGTCAAGACAGCACCGTCTTCTGGAAATCCTTTAGAAAAAAAACCTGGCACTCATTTAATGAGCAGCCTTTATTTGTCCTCAAAAGACTCTGTGTTACTTTTAAACCATTTTAGAGTTTCTAGAGAATCCCACTACCTTTATTCTTCATGACATAAATGGAACCATTGTAAAGAACTGTGATTCTTGTTGGTATTGACAATAAAAAGGGAAGAAAGCAGCATTCACTTTGTGCTTGCCCTAGAGCCTCGCTGGAGAGACAGGTCAAAGATAACCTTGGCATCTGTTGTTATATTCCATATCCCAGGAGGAATGACAGTTCTGACCGCAGCTTAACACTTCTCTTGCTGAGAATTATGTAACGGGAAAAAGGAGGCTCTTCAAATTAAGATAGCTTTCTTCTGAGGAGAAATAAAAGTTGACTTTTCCTTCTCTGTCTTCCACCATCACAGCCTATTCCTTCTCTCTGTCTCTTAAACAGGATGGTATGGAGAAGGATGTACAGACATAATCACTCAGACCTTGCTTTGTTTCCTGCTTTGCCACTACTACATGCAACCCTTTACAAAACACTTTTCGACTCTATTACATTGCCCATATTTCCATCCCCTTCAAGTCAAGCAGGTGCTTCCACAGATATCAGTATCCACAGACATGTTCCCTGTCCCTAATGCAGAAAGTTAAGAAAGTTCTTACTTGTCTGAGTCTATCGCAGACCATAAGTGCAAGAAATCCTTGCTTCCTCACACAGAGAGTCTTGCTGTGCAGTCATGGCAGTATGTAGGCATATGTTTCTACCTGCCCTAATTAATCATTAAACCATTGCAATAACCAATTCTTCTTTGGTAGGCTATACAAAATCATTTATTTCTATTAATATACACATGCACATGTACACACAGAAAACATAAAGCCATCTTTGTTAGTTAAACACAGCTCATCATTTTAACACATAATGCTGCATTCCCTGATAAGACATAGATAATGCTTAATTAAGGTTTTCCATAAAAATAATTTATGAACTCAAAATGCTTTCCATAAATGCATTATAATATCTACTTCAAATTTTTGTTATGAAAAATAGTTCTAACACGAGATGACAATGTTTATGAGCTAATAATAACACTAAAGGGGTATAAACAGAATCCCAAGTGCATTTCAGGTTTTGGACTGAGCAATTCTTAACATACTTGTTCTGACACTGATATACTCTCATCCATGACTAGTGTCCTAGTTGGAGTCAAAATAAGGTATTCCATGTCTTATATGTCATATTCAGTCCTTGAGGCTTTGATAGCAAGCATGGGCCTTGGGGTCTCTTGCATGAGGCCTAAGACCAAGCAAACAGGTGCTTAATTTAGCTAATTAGCAGCTCATTAAAAGCTACTATATGTAAGGAGAGGTCTGCATCTCCACCTGGCTAGAAGGTTGAGCACTTGAGCCCTGTGAAGATCAGAAGCCCAGTTCAGCCCAGCTCCTCAGGACTCTCTTGGTTCTGCCTTTAATCCTGGAAGATTGAGCACCCTGAGCCTTGGGAAGATAAGCAGCCTAGCTCTGTTCCTACAAGACTCTACCTATTCTGCCCTCCACCTCAATTCAAGAGTTCCTGAGTCCCAGCTGCTGCTGAAGTCCTCCTGCTATAGCATCTGTAGTGACATANTAAACCAGGATTATGGTATTTTATACCACCTTTGCACAGACAATCAAGGGGAAGCAGAGAAACTACACTGTGGAAAGATTCAGCTATGAGGTGATCTTGAACAGCTCAGGGATTTTGGCTCTGACAATTGCTACAGACTCCCAGCTTGTACAGCAGGGCGTCAAGACAGCACCGTCTTCTGGAAATCCTTTAGAAAAAAAACCTGGCACTCATTTAATGAGCAGCCTTTATTTGTCCTCAAAAGACTCTGTGTTACTTTTAAACCATTTTAGAGTTTCTAGAGAATCCCACTACCTTTATTCTTCATGACATAAATGGAACCATTGTAAAGAACTGTGATTCTTGTTGGTATTGACAATAAAAAGGGAAGAAAGCAGCATTCACTTTGTGCTTGCCCTAGAGCCTCGCTGGAGAGACAGGTCAAAGATAACCTTGGCATCTGTTGTTATATTCCATATCCCAGGAGGAATGACAGTTCTGACCGCAGCTTAACACTTCTCTTGCTGAGAATTATGTAACGGGAAAAAGGAGGCTCTTCAAATTAAGATAGCTTTCTTCTGAGGAGAAATAAAAGTTGACTTTTCCTTCTCTGTCTTCCACCATCACAGCCTATTCCTTCTCTCTGTCTCTTAAACAGGATGGTATGGAGAAGGATGTACAGACATAATCACTCAGACCTTGCTTTGTTTCCTGCTTTGCCACTACTACATGCAACCCTTTACAAAACACTTTTCGACTCTATTACATTGCCCATATTTCCATCCCCTTCAAGTCAAGCAGGTGCTTCCACAGATATCAGTATCCACAGACATGTTCCCTGTCCCTAATGCAGAAAGTTAAGAAAGTTCTTACTTGTCTGAGTCTATCGCAGACCATAAGTGCAAGAAATCCTTGCTTCCTCACACAGAGAGTCTTGCTGTGCAGTCATGGCAGTATGTAGGCATATGTTTCTACCTGCCCTAATTAATCATTAAACCATTGCAATAACCAATTCTTCTTTGGTAGGCTATACAAAATCATTTATTTCTATTAATATACACATGCACATGTACACACAGAAAACATAAAGCCATCTTTGTTAGTTAAACACAGCTCATCATTTTAACACATAATGCTGCATTCCCTGATAAGACATAGATAATGCTTAATTAAGGTTTTCCATAAAAATAATTTATGAACTCAAAATGCTTTCCATAAATGCATTATAATATCTACTTCAAATTTTTGTTATGAAAAATAGTTCTAACACGAGATGACAATGTTTATGAGCTAATAATAACACTAAAGGGGTATAAACAGAATCCCAAGTGCATTTCAGGTTTTGGACTGAGCAATTCTTAACATACTTGTTCTGACACTGATATACTCTCATCCATGACTAGTGTCCTAGTTGGAGTCAAAATAAGGTATTCCATGTCTTATATGTCATATTCAGTCCTTGAGGCTTTGATAGCAAGCATGGGCCTTGGGGTCTCTTGCATGAGGCCTAAGACCAAGCAAACAGGTGCTTAATTTAGCTAATTAGCAGCTCATTAAAAGCTACTATATGTAAGGAGAGGTCTGCATCTCCACCTGGCTAGAAGGTTGAGCACTTGAGCCCTGTGAAGATCAGAAGCCCAGTTCAGCCCAGCTCCTCAGGACTCTCTTGGATCTGCCTTTAATCCTGGAAGATTGAGCACCCTGAGCCTTGGGAAGATAAGCAGCCTAGCTCTGTTCCTACAAGACTCTACCTATTCTGCCCTCCACCTCAATTCAAGAGTTCCTGAGTCCCAGCTGCTGCTGAAGTCCTCCTGCTATAGCATCTGTAGTGACATAGTTACCATCAAGGGGGGCTTTGGTTCTGGTTCTGGCTTTGGTTTTGTGTGTGTGTATATACTCTTTATTTTCTTGTTGTTATTTTCATTAGTTGATGTTTTGTTTCCAGTTCACAAGTCTTTCCCTCTCTGTTAATTTCCCCTTTTCCTCCCTGGAGTGGGGGAAAATGGGGATAATAGAGAATATCTGTCCTTGGGTTGGTGGTTGACCCAGCCACTACTAGGTTGACAACTAGGTGTAAAAATATCTTCATCAGATTGGCTGCCTTTCCTAGATTTTATATTATTCATACCTTAAAAGAGCAGAAATGATCTGCAACTCTGGACAATTTCTCCCTTTCCACTTAAGGAAGAATTTAGAGTGGTCTTCTGCACATTCATGCCTCATCCACCCTGGGGAAGGAGAGTGAAGAGATGAAAAAGACTTTAAAAACCTATAGGAGAAGATGAGCTGTGTTGTTGGGGGCAGATTTTAAAAGTAAAATTGTTGAAAGAATGTTGGTTAGAGCCAGATGTAACTATTTACATGGACAAATGGAAGACCAAAAGTACAGGTGATGACTGATGTATTTTCCTTTATTCAGAACTATTTAAGGTTGACTGCTTTGGATGAAATATCAATCCAGCTTCATTAGCCTAACATTTAATTTTAAATACAAATTGAACTGAACAGATCTGGAAAAGTTCTGGTATTTCTTTTAGGATTTCTGTTGCCTTTGCATTTATTTATACCTGCTTTTTAACCAGAAGAAACATCCTGAGAGATGTGCTCAATCTAAATGTCTTTAGAAATTAATAAAGCAAGAGAATCTAAGCCTGTAGTATTTTTGATGAAGGCCTATCACCAAGTCTCTGACCTGTGGCTTCTTACTCAGCACCACTGGCAGCCAGGTTTATTTCTCACTATTTTCGCTTCTAAAACAGAAGTCTTAAAAGCAGTTTGGGAGAGTAACAAAGCACTTACTCTCTGCTAGGATTTTATTTATATTCTGCCTCTATTTCTGTTTACCTTGAAGGAATCTCTCTACATTCCCAGCAAGCCTAAATCATTTGCTGTGTGAAGGAACTGAGCACAGCAACATTAACAGAAATAATGAAACAGAAGAAAAAGCAGAAACAAAGCTACGGTTGAGAAAAAAATAACATCAGAAAAATCCGATTCCTTCATCTCTCATTAATCACAGAGACTTAATCTTCTACAGAAGAAGCAGAAGTCATCTACTCGGACTTTTGTAGGGCCTTTGATACAGTTCCTCATGACATCCTTATCTCAAAACTGGAGAGCTATGGATTTGCTGGCTGGACGGACGCAGCCAGAGAGTTGTGGTCAATGGTTCTTTATCTAGGTGCAGAGCAGTGACGAGTGGTATCCCTCAGGGCTCTGCCTTGGGACCCATGCTCTTCAATGTCTTCATTAATGAACTAGACATGGGTATCAAGTGCACCCTCAGCAAGTTTTCGGATGACACGAAGCTGAGTGGTCTGGTTGATACACCAGAAGGGCGGGATGCCATTCAGAGGGACCTGGACAAACCTGACAAGTGGGCCCATGAGAATCAAATGAAGTTTAATAAGTCCAAGTGTAAGGTCCTGCATCTGGGTAGGAGCAATCCTTGATATGAGTATAGACTGAGAGAGGAATTCATTGAAAGCAGCCATGCAGAGAAGGACTTGGGGGTCATGATAGATAAAAAGCTGGATAGGAGCCAGCAATGTGCAGTTGCAGCCCAGAGAGCCAACCGCATCCTGTGCTGCATTAGGAGAGGGATGAGCAGCAGGTCTAGGGAGGTGATTCTGCCTCTCTACTCTGTGCTTGTGAGACCCCACCTGGAGTACTGCATCCAGTTCTGGGGTCCTCAGCATAAAAAAAGATGTGGATCTGTTGGAACAAGTCCAGAGGAGGCCACAAAGATGGTCAAAGGGCTGAAGAACCTCCCCTGAGGATAGGCTGAAGGAGTTAGGTTTGTTCAGCCTGGAAAAGGGAAGACTTCAAGGGGATCTTATAGCAGTCTATCAGTACCTAAAGGGGGACTACAAGATAGAAGGGGAGAGACTTTTCAGCTAGTCAGATTGTAATAGGACAAGGGGGAATGGTTATAAGCTGAAGGAGGGGAAATTTAGATTGGAGATTAGAAGGAAGTTCTTTACCCGGAGAGTGGTTAGACACTGGAACAGGTTGCCCAGAGAGGTTGTGGATGCCCCACCCCTGGCAAGTCTGGCAAGTCTGGCTGTGGCCCTGGGCAACCTGGTCTAGTGATTGGCATCCCTGCCCATGGTGGGGGGGTTGGAACTAGATGATCTTTAAGGTCTCTTCCAACCTTGCCATTCTATGATTCTAGAATTAGATCTAAGTTCAGACCTATCTTGCCTAAAGAATCCTAATAAATAGTGGTAAACTTAACACTCAAAGTTTGAAACAATAGTCGGCATCATTGTCATGATGATGATGACAAGGATGTCGTGAGGTTATACAGGGACAGCATCAGAAATGTAAAAGCCAAACTAGAACTTAATCTGGCTATTGCTATAAAAGACAATAAAAAATGTTTCTGTAAGTACATTAGGAACAAAAGAAGGGTGAAGAAGAATCTCCATCCTTTATGGGATGTGAGGAGAAACACAGTAACAAAGGATAAGAAAACGGATGAGGTACTTAACACCTTCTTTGCCTCAGTGGGGCCTGGTTAACTGGGGAGATCCCAGATGACTGGAGGCTAGCCAGTGTGATGCCCTCATCTACAAGAAAGGTCAGAAAGAGGATCCTGGGGACTATAGACCTGTCAAGTCTGACCTCAGTGCCAGGGAAGGTTGTGGAGTAGATCATCCTGAGTACCATCACAGAGCACGTACAGTACAGCCGGGTGATCAGGCTCAGCCAGCGTGGGTTTGTGAAAGGCAGGCCCTTCTTGACTGACCTGATCTCCTTCTGTGACCAGGTGACCTGCCTAGTAGATGAAAGAAAGGCTGTGGATGTTGACTACCTGAACTTCAGTAAAGCCTTTGACACTATATCTCACAGCATTCTCCTGGAGAAGCTGGCTGCTTATGGCTTGGACAGGTTTACTGTGTACTGAGTAAGAAATTAGCTGGATGGCCAAGCCCAGAGAGTTGTGGTGAATGGAGTTAAATCCAGTTGGCAACCAGTCACAAGCGGTGTTTCCCAGAGCTCAGTATTGTGGCCAGTCCTGTTTAGTATCTTTATCAATGATCTGGATGAAGGGATCAAGTGCACCCTCAGTAATTTTGCAGATAACACCAAGTTGGGTGGAAGTGTTGATCTTCTTGAAGGTAGGAACACTCTGCAGAGGGATTTGGACAGGCTGGATAGATGGGCCAAGGCCAGTAGGATGAGGTTCAATAAGGCCAAGTTCTGGTTCCTGCACTTGTGTCACAACAACCCCATGCAACACTACAGGCTTGGGGCAGAGTGGCTGGAAAAGTGGGTGTTGGTCTCTTCTCCCAAGTAACAAGTAACAGAATCACAGAATCATTTAGGTTAGAAGAGACCTCTAAGATCATCAAGTCCAACCATACCTATCACTAACATACCACTAAGCCATGTCCATAAGGAGAACATCTATATGTTTCTTAAACATCTCCAGGTGTGGAGACTCCACCACCTCCCTGGGCAGCCTGGGCCAAGATTTAACAACTCTTCCAGTGAAGAAATTCCTCCTGACATCCAATCTAAACCTCCCCTGATGCAACTTGAGCCCATTTCCTCTTGTCCTCTCACTGTTAACCCTGAAGAGACCTACCCCCATCTCACTCCAACCTCCTTTCAGATAGTTGTAGAGAGTAATAAGGTCTCCTCTTTTCCAGACTAACCAACCCCAGTTCCCTCAGCTTCTCCTCATAAGACTTACTTATTCTCTAGACCCCTCATTAGCCTCGTTGCCCTCTCTGAACATGCTCTAATGCCTCTGTGTCCTTCTTATAATGAGGACGGGACAAGAGGAAATGGCCTCAAGTAACACCGTGGGAGGTTTAGATTGGATATTAGGAAAATTTCTTCACCAAAGAGGTTGCCCAGGGAAGTGGTTGAGTCACTATGCCTGGAGGTATCTAAAAGAGGTACAGGTGTGGTGCTTAGAGACATGGTTTAGTGGTGGATTGGCAGTGCTAGGTTAACAGTTGTACTCAATGATCTTAAAGATCTTTCCCAACCTAAACAATTCTATGGGTCTATAATATTGCTTTCCATTAAAGACTCTAAAGGCATTTTGGAAGCATCACTGAGAGTCCAGAGTCCAGCTATTGCACAGACAGATTTTTTTTTTCAAATTTCTTTTTCATCAAGGAATGAAGTAATAATAATAAATTAGAATAAAGTCTTGTTTTATAATTAGAATAAATAAGAATAAAGTGTGAGTACTCACCGTCTCTGCCTTAAAATTTAAGCTAAGCTAACCTGGAAAGCTTCACTGAAAAACTCTAGTCAAAATATCCTCATGGGGACTTCTTCAGAGCTGCAGAGTCCTTCTCCATTCCCAAGCTCCCAAAAGACTCCACTTCCCACCAGGACAGCCTCTTAATCCTAATGGATGGATATTTAACCTGAAATCAACATAATGCCAGGGTCAGAATAAAGTAGTAACTCCAGGTACTTGTGTTTTGACCAATCTCCTTGAAGCTGGAATTGTTAACTCCTGCTGAGCTCCAGCTTGTTGTAGGTAGCTTGCTTTCAGTAGTTTAGTTCTAGGCCTTTGCATTCTTCATGGCAAATTTAAATGTAATGCCTTTTGAATCATACCCTTTCTCTTTCATTTCCCCAAATTATCAATGTAATCTGTAATGTGGAAACCAGAATTTCCTAGTATTCTAAGGAAACACCATCCCACTGAGGTAAATTAAGTGCTGTCCACAAACCTTAGACATCAACTTGCTTCCCAATAGCTGATCTACCAAGTGGCAGAAGCAAAGATACCAGTATTAAAGTCTTAGGACACAGCACACATCCTGCTCTGCTGCCCCTTTAATAGGATGTTTAACACCAGCTAAGGGGCAAAAAGGAAAAATGGGGCAGAACTCTTTTGCAAGTTATCACAACTAGTCAACTAAAACTCTTGAGCCCCACATTTGTGTTCTGTTACATAGTCTATGTCTGTCTTAGTGTGAGGCTTGAAACTGATGAATGAGAAGTCAGCTGTGTAAATGAAATCCCTAATGTTTTGAAATGGTTAAATAATATCAAGTCATTGCTAGCATTTGTTTGAAATAAACATATACAAATTACAGAGGAACACTGAAAGACATATCCTGAGTCACTGGGCTTTCACTTGTATTTGTTTACTGAATAAATTGCTCTAAGTGTCAGTGCTTTGTATTGTAAACACAAAGGATTAAGGAGGCACATCTTTATGACACACACCTTATAAGCATATGAAATACTTCTGCTATTTAATTTGGATACCCTTAATGACCAAGCTGGGGGTCAACTTTCTTCTGTAGTTTTCAAAGCAGTTTCGGATGGAAAGCAAAGCTCATTATTTCTGAGGCTCAGAAATGTCAATGACTGGCACACAGTCTAACACCAAGCCATGCACCTGGGACAGAAATCCCACTGTTCTGACTCCCAGTCTGAGGTTCTGTGCACCAAACACTCTATCACAGGACACTGACTTCAAAGCCTCATCATATCTCTTAACACTAAGACATTTTTTGTATTCCACAGTAGAAATCTGTCCTTTCATACATATGAATTATCCTGAAACAGGCACAGTCTGAAAATCACTTGGGGTCTTCTGTGGCCTCTGGTGCCATAACTGTGCCGACAAGCAGAGGGAGCTTTAAGCTCACTGCCCACAGTAAAGTGGGGGGAGTGATACCCATGTTCCTATAATCCTTGTATGGGTAGGATGAGCTCATTAGCCTTCTGGCAGTCATCCTAGGAGAAGGAAAACTCTGATTCCAAACCCGGGCAGATGGAGCTCGTTTAGCCCTGTAAGGCCTAAAGATGTAAGTGTCCATCTAAGAGAAGGACACTCTAATCAAACCTATGTCCTAAGTACTTCGCTGCCAGCGTCCAAGCTTGCTAGGCCCTGGCAGATGAACCTTAGGACTAAAGGGTGGGTCCAGCTCTGCACATGCTGTGTCTCACCTAAAAAAAATCCATTGCGCAGGCTCGAGGGTGCTATCTGCTATCCTCTTTTTATCAGCGCACTTGTAAAAGTTGCTGATGAGGAGCGTGGATGGAGCCCTCCCTGGATCTTCGTTCGCGAAGCCTAGCCATACATACAATACAATACAATTACCCTGAAAACTCCCTTCATTATCTCCAAGCCACTAAAGTAATCACAGCTTTATTTTGCAACCCCAGCACTTCCATTAGTTGCTAAACTAGTGACTTCCTTTGGGATTGCACAGTATTTCAGGAAACCTATCTGTACAAAAGCCTTTGTCTGAGAATGTTTATCAATAGAAACCATATCTGTGACAAACAGAATCAACATATGTTTAAAACAGTTAATATAGTGCATCTGAAGGATGGAAATACAGAACTTCCCTCTAAGTATTATCAATATGAAACCCTATTGGGTTAAATAGTGACAGAGATTGCTACTTCTGGGGTATTTCAGGTTTGGAATATTGTCCTTATGCTCAGACTGTTTGGAGATCATTTCTAACAAATAAACAGCTCCCTTATTTAGCTGGCACCTTGCTTGACTGACCCTGATGGGATGGGCAAAGGAAAAGAGGCTGAGTATCATTTAGCACACATTCTGATGAGAGGATAACATTAGGGACTACTGGGCAAAAGCCTGGGGGTACTGAATCAGATGCTGGACTACAATGATAAATATCCTGTGCCGAGTCACTCCGATTGACATTATTACCCAGAAGATTGGGGATGGATTTTTGTCCTCTGCATATTAGCCAAAGAAATATATGCAAATGTATCAAGTATTAAAACTATTAGTCATATAGCTTGACTTAATACATTTTTCGGGTATGGCATCAGTACCACTCCTGCTTTACTGGCGGTGGCAACCGTTTTAAGAATACTGATGTGTGCTGCCATTTTATCACACTGCATACAAGGAGTGTACTCTGTTTTTTTTCTTCAACAAGTACTTTACTGTGATTAATGTAAGAACACACTCACTAGCATTATTTTTGATAGGCAGACATGGTCACAGTCCAAAGTATGGACAAATACAAGCCTGCCAAGTACATTCTTGTTTAGAAATCCATGTATGTATGTAGGTATACTCCTGTTCCCATGCCACACAATGCATTATGTGAAAATCATTGTATTATGTGATAACTGTTACAGTTTGTGAATGTCATCTTCTGGTGATACTTGAAGCTACACAGATAAAAGAAATTTCTCTGTCTTCAACTGAGCATTTATTTTGCCTGAATGTAGCTGTTATGATAAACAAACTATAAGCAAAGATAGAACAACGACAAAATAGAAAGAAATGTGCTCATGGCTAGGCTTCACGAATGAAGATTTAGGGAGGGCTCTACCCACGTTTTTTACAAGCACGTTGGTGGCTAAAAAGGCCAATACGAGATAGACAAGACCAGTTGCAAAAGACGCAGCAGAAGGACTCCTTAGATGATATATTCTGCAAGACACGATTCTTTCTACATTGTCTTTCACACAGTATGTAATTAAGGAGTAGAACTTACTGTTAAAGGATATCATTGAGGCCAAGTGTTTAGCAAGATACAAAGTGACGGTGAATTTTTACAGGCCTCTCCTATAATTACTCTAAGCACAATAAAGAAAAAAAACCCAGACCTTATGAAAAGCTCTGGATGAAGATGAGTTCATGATGAAACCTGAAGTTTGTGACAGTTTTAGGATGTCAGCTAGTAAAGACATTAAAATCTGAAGTTTCTGTAGACTTTTCCATGGTGCCAGTGATCACTTGCCTAGAATCTTGAGTCCTGGTATTATTCCAGTACCGACTATTTATTCTGTTAACACATCCCAGTTTTTGGTTTTGTATACTCTTATTCCTGTCTAAGGGTTCCTAAAAGCTAAAATAATGAATTGTAGTGGATTAAGTTTGTGTGAAAATACTACAATTAACATTTTGTGTGGCATGTCACCAATGCAATTTTGCTATACAATAATAAGTTGACTTTTCTTTCTCTTTCCTAATAGTGGTAACCCAGATTTGTATATGTATAAGAAGTGTTGTTTCAGGAGTATCTAAAGCTTTCTAACATATAGAAATGATAGAAAGAGAGATTTACACTGATGCCTCAGAGCTTTTGATTTTGATTTTTTTTTAGCTTTGTAGATTTTAGTAGTTATTGTAGCTTTAATATTAGTACTGTAGATTTAGGATTTCTGTGTAGCAGCTTCAGTAGCTTGATGTTTACACATTCTAACCTACTCCCTCATTAGCAGCTTAGTCTTCTTCTCAAGATAGGACTGTAGGAAAACAAACTAGGCCTGGCACCAGGAAGACATAAACACTGCAGAAGGACTTTCACACAGAGAACATTGGAAAGCTTCCAAGGGACAGTATGTGCCATGAGGCAGAAGAGCATGAAGTAAAGAGGGTCTTCAGACCCCTGACCCAATTTCTGGAGGGGTGTGCCAGAGGGTGGTTCGGGGCAGGACTGAGACAAGTGGCACAATGGGATTGGATGGACATTATTATAAAATAATGGACCTGGGGGCAGAGAGGACGCACGTTTTTGTATTCCATAGGCTTAAGGCTCATTAAAGCAGCTTTTTCTTATCTCATCACTACTAAATTCGCCTGGAGTTTTTCTTCAACTCTCCTTAAGGTAACAACAGAAGTGTGCAGCATATATTGCATCTTCAGCAAGTTTGCGGATGACATGAAGCCGAATGGTGTGGTTGATACGCCAGAAGGGCAGGATGTCATCCAGAGGGATCTGGATAGACTCGAAGAGTGTCACAGTATCACAGTGGGCCCATGAGAATCAAATGGAGTTTAATAAGTCCAAGTGTAAGGTCCTGCATCTGAGTAGGAGTAATCCTAGGTAAGAGTACAGACTGGGTGAGGAACTCATTGAAAGCAGCCATGCAGAGAAGGACTTGGGCGTCATGATAGATGAAAAGCTGGATAGGAGCCAGCAATGTGCAGTTGCAGCCCAGAGAGCCAACCGCATCCTGTGCTGCATTAGGAGAGGGATGAGCAGCAGGTCTAGGGAGGTGATTCTGCCTCTCTACTCTGTGCTTGTGAGACCCCACCTGGAGTACTGCATCCAGTTCTGGGGTCCTCAGCATAAAAAAGATGTGGACCTGTTGGAGTAAGTCCAGAGGAGGCCACAAAGATGGTCAAAGGACTGAAGAACCTCCCCTGAGGATAGGCTGAAGGAGTTAGGTTTGTTCAGCCTGGAAAAGGGAAGACTTCAAGGGGATCATATAGCAGTCTATCAGTACCTAAGACAGAAGGGAAGAGACTTTTCAGCTAGTCAGATTGTAATAGGACAAGGGGGAATGGTTATAAGCTGAAGGAGGGGAAATTTAGATTGGAGATTAGAAGGAAGTTCTTTACCCGGAGAGTGGTTAGACACTGGAACAGGTTGCCCAGAGAGGTTGTGGATGCCCCACCCCTGGCAGTGTTCAAGGCCAGTCTGGCTGTGGCCCTGGGCAACCTGGTCTAGTGATTGGCATCCCTGCCCATGGTGGGGGGGTTGGAACTAGATGATCTTTAAGGTCCCTTCCAACCTCGCCATTCTATGAATCTATGAATCTATGAAAATGAATAAGGAAGCAATAAAGTCTTTGCCAGTCTTCAGTGCCTGCTTTGTATACCCCATAGGGGTCCCTAGGGAAGTGCAATTCAGTGTTGCCAAACACACACTTTTGGAGAGGCCTTTCTCAGTGTTCTCTCAGCCCATCCATGTTCTGAGGGTGAAGGAAACTCAGGTGCCAGTATCATGTGTATAAGTCCATCAGGGCCCTGTTTCAGCACATAGTTTGTGTAAAGCTTTGAGCTGTCGCTGTTGCTAGCTTGGTGCTAGAGGTCTGGCAAACCTTCTGACTCCCTCTCCTTCCCAATTGTAGCCTAAGCCTTGATACTTTTGGCAGCACAAACAGCTCAGCCTACAATTCTGCTGGTGTGATTCAAAGGTATGACAAAACATTTCAGAGCATAATCATTAAGTGTGCACAGTTTCTGTGCAAAAGCAGAAGTCAGTGTTCTCCCTCTCTACCTGACTGTAAAAAGCTGCTCTATCTTAAATTAACAGCTGCTTTTGACTTCTCAGCCTTTGGAGGTTGCATCTGTGTGTGGTCTGTTTGCTCTGGGAATTATGACCAGCAACTTGTGTTTCTGCCCATTTGCTCAACGGCCATGAATGGCCTAGAGTATTGGCTACAAAATGAGGTGCATATGGCAATGATTAATGTAGGCTGAAAAGTAAATTAACTTAATTAACAAAGTCATGGGGGGAGCTTTGAAAGGGCACAGAATGGAGGAAAACAAAGCATCCCCTGAGTCTGGTAATGCATTCACAACTAAATGTAAGAGTACATGAAGAGATAGTGCCTACTCCTAGAAGCCAAGAAAACAAACTAGACAAGCACATTATGACCAGGATTTATAATGCAATAAAACTGAATAATATCATATCTGGAAAGATCATAATAAAAGCACCAGCTTCCTGGCAGTTCTCAAACTGGCAACAAGGCTACTAGACTACTAGTGAGAGCTTCAAACAGCAGTTGATAAAAAATTGGAGAGTAAGAAAAACTGTATCCCTTATGTTAACTGATAGAGTTCTGTAATGTTACTTTGCAGATTGCATCTTTCATCTACAAATACTAACAAATTGTATGTGAGATATGTGTACAAGAACACAGAGCTGTTCACAGAAGTATGCACTGTGATATGAACATCACAGCTGACAGGATAAGTAGAATTCAGGCTTACTTTTGAGATAATACTTGAGAACTGCCCTTTCTCTGGGGTTAAATTAAAGGACTCTGAAGTTGTTCAAGATGCCAGGACAAAAGAATATATCAGCCTAGGCCAAAAGGCTGGGGATCAGGAATCTTCAGGTTTTCTTGATCTGTGGTCTTTTTCCTCCTGCCATGCTCCTTTTCCATTTATTGGCTAATGTTACATTTATCTGTGTGCATGGATTGAGGAAAAGATGAGTTTTCACATCTGCTGAGTTTGCTTGCAATGCTGCTAACAGTGCGGTGCAGCCCAGCCCTATGGCACTGCAGTGCAGCGCAGTAATAGACTCATAGAATCATCACGGTTGGAAAGGACCTTGAAGATCATCAAGTCCAACTGATAGACCTACACTACTGCTATCCTTAAATCATCCCCTGAAGTGCCACTTCTACCCATTTCTTGAAAACCTCCAGGGATGGTGACTCCACCACTTCCCTGGGCAGCCTGTTCCAACACTGCACAACTTGAACCCATTCCCTCTAGTCCTAGTGCTACCTCCTCTCAGGTAGTTGAAGAGAGTGATAAGGTGGATTCAACCTCCGCTTCTCTAGGCTAAGAAGCCCCAGCTCCCTGAGACTCTCCTCATAAGGCCTGTTCTCCAGACCCCTGGATCAGCCTAGTTGCCCTTCTCTGCACCCTCTCCAGCACCTCAGTGCCCTTCCTATACTGTGGTGCCCAAAATTGCACACAGTATTCAAGGTGTGGCCTCACCAGCGCCAAATACAGGGGCAAGATCACCTCCCTGTTCCTGCTGGCCACACTATTCCTGATACAAGTCCTATCCCACCTAGCTGCAGAAAAGATACAGGAACTGGAAAGCAGCAAGAAGTCCTATGGCCTTTACTCCAGGGACCATTAATTACTAGTGACCAGTCTCTGGGCTCCCTCAAAAGAGAAAGAAATGTTCTTGAAATATCTCTTCTTATGTCTGATTGGACCAAGTACAAAACACTAGGTAATTTCCTGTTGATTCCACAGTATTCTCTGGGATGGGACCACCAAGCACCAATTGGTGACTCATCCTGTCCAATACACAGATGGGTCTCAAGAGAGATCATACACTCATAAACTTTTCTAAAGCAGGCTGCCTTCTTAAGGAGTAAAACTATAACTAACCTGAAACAAGCAAGCAAGCATTCACACAACTTGGGTTTCCACTTCTTTTCTTCCTGAAAATCTCACAGCAACATGTAGGAATAATATATATTACAGGTAAGCTTCTTGGATAAAATTTATCACAGCCTACACCACTTCACTGTCTCTGCTAGTGGCTATGGATAAGCAGGATGATTTTATGCAGTCCCAGAGTTTGAGGTATACAGTTCCATAGTTTGAGTGTGTTTCACCCATCCTGTGTAGCTTTCTTAATGCTTAGCTGAAATTCATCTGGCCATGTGCACCAGGACAGGACATTATAAAAAAAAAACAGTCAAAGGAAATGGGAGAAGTAGTACCTGCTTTCTAATTTATTTTTTTTTTGCTAACATTTGCAATTAGGTGTATGATTTTAGCTCTTTGACTCCTTCAATATATTAAAAGTTGTGGTAATAGTCAATGGTATTTCAATTACCAGTTTTTGAGGTAAGAGGCAAAAGCTGTTCCTTTTCATTGCCTCTCAGCCAGGATAGACTGCAATCACTCTAGTGAAATATATTCTACTGAAAGATAACTCTGAAATTGTAAATAATGGAGAACAGAGCTGCATGGGGTCATACTTCCATTAGATACTACCTCCTTCTCTGTGTAACAACATTGCATGCATACTGACTGAAATAGCTCAGGAGAGCAGTGTCCATATATAAATTAGATACTACCTCCTTTTCTGTGTGACAACACTGCATGCACACTGACTGAAATAGCTCAGGAGAGCAGTGTCCATATATAAATGCAGGACAGGGTATTTTTACAAAAGAGACTCCCCAGGATCTAATTATTGGCAGAACAGACATACATTGGCTTCTGGGACCCAGTGCAGCTTTGGTCTAATTTGACAAGTGAGTGGTCTGAGTGACAGAGAAAAAAAAGTGGGAAGCTCTGGGTGACAGGGTGAAAGCACTGTCAGAAGCTGAAACCCAGTGGAAATTGTATTTACTTAGTGACTTGTTCATTGTGCAGAGCTCTGGAGGAGTAAGTTTAAAAACTCATATACACTATTTTTTTTTAATTATAGTGTTAAAGCATGAGTTAGTACTACCAGATCTCAGTACTACTCTCTCATCCAAGTACCACCTGCATTGCATTTATTAGTTAAATCTGAGTATGATACCACAGGAATGATGTCTTAAGGCATAGAACAATGGATAGAACAGCAGCATATAGGAAGGACTTACTTGTTTATATAGTCTCAGGTCACTGCTAGGGTGACAAAACACTCATATGCTACCCTCTGGTTCTGTGACAGGAGCAGAGCTTCTTCAGTGAACTATAATATTGTATCAATACATTCCAGGTCCAGCTGTTAGCCAGCACAGCTACAGTTCCATTTTGACATTCTGAGCTTTGTACACGTAATAAATTGCTGTGGCAACACAGAGATTTATGTAAGTAATTGCTCATACCCTTATACAAATTCATATACCTATCAAAGGCTGTCTTGTTTTGCAGCTCACTTCAAACATTACCTGCAAAAGCTTGGTAAGTTTCACGATCTGACATGTTCATTGGATCAATTTATGCATCAATAGAGATTCAGTAGGACCGTTCAGAGAACTGCTCAACATGGAGTCTCTTATTGTTACTTCCTTGTTTGACCTTTGCAGCCCCAAACATACTCAGAATGCTTATATACTGAAATAAGAGTCACAGTATTCTTGACTGTCCCCACATTTTAAGGCATTCATCCTGTTCCAGTTGCAGTAGCATAGCAATTTCAAGCAAGCATAAGAACATATTCAGTGAAGCTGACACACAAAAGAAAGAAATTCCTCCTGGCCTGGAGTTATGCTGAACAAAAGGAACAGGACAGGATTTTCAGAGAAGCTCAGAATGCTGGACACCCAAATCCCATTAAAAATCGGCTAAGTGACTTCATCTTCTTTAAAAATACTAGCTGCAATTATTCAAAGATCACATCAATTAATACATTTGGATGTCATTACTCTGGTTTATAAAAATAAGAGCCTAAATCAGGCTCCTGAACCCATATTGAGGCATTGAAGTAAGCATTCTGGTTTACAAAAGTGGTGAATACCAGCCACTCCCACTGACTCACTGAATGGGCTCAGCACCTTACTAGCAAATTAGGCTCAAATTAGAGCACTGACACAAAGTTATTAATCAGTCAAGTCTCAAATAAAAATCAGTTTTTCAGGAGAAACAATGAACAGAGAAAACAGGTACAAGTGAAGAGATTGCTCTGCAAAGTCAGCTTTAGATTGTTCCAGGAGTTTCCTTCAGAAGTTTGACATTTATTAATGCATGTAACATAGAACAGTTCCACAAACAGAAGCTCTTTGCTTAAGTCTGCTCTGGAACAATAACACCAGTTTCATATAATGCACAAGGTGTCTCCAGAGATTTGTCACATTGACAAGAAAATCAAGACAGAAACCTTACAGAAGATCTTTGAAAAATAAATCAAAAAGGCTAGGCTGATTCTGTAGAAAGCTCTGTGCATAAATAAGCCAGCTTTGTCCAAAGTCATCTCAGACTGCTGCTACTGCATCTCAAAATGCTGAAAGGCAGGACAGAGGCAATGTGGCCAATGTAATCTATGGCTATGAAAAAGAAATAATCTTCACTTAACACTTTGGGAATTCTGTCCTAACTACGTCAGCACTATTGCTCCAATGATTGCAAGATTAGGCTCCTGTTGTTGAATATAGCACGTTTCTCTAATGCTATACCGCTAGATTAATTTTATGCTAACTAGACATAGGTTTTCCTGAACAACATATTTTCTGATTTATACAACAAGTTTTCTTTACACAGATCTATGTGTTTCCCACTCACATATTTTCCTATCTTGCCCTAATACAGTTTTATAAAGAAGTAAATGTTTTGCTTATTTCCAAAGACACATGACACCCATAAAGCTCTCCCAATACACCCCTTCAGAAGCCTCTGTGACAACAGAGCTACATTTGGGATAGATCTACCAGAAATATATGTCACATCATGCCCCCTTCTTAGCCATCAGTGCTGTGTGTTTAGCCATATGAAAAAGCATATGTGCCAAAAATGTCAAAGCTGTGATGAGCCCTGAGAGATGTGAATGACAAGAAAATTTAGAAAAGCTTCAAGGTTAGTCTGAGGTAGATGGAGGCTTTTCTAGTTCTGAAGTCTGTGAGTAATTTAAGTCACTAGAATCCTTCCAGTCTTAGGAAGTGATTCTGGTGATTCTGGCCTATATATTGTGGTAGATATTTCTTCCTCTGTAATTATATTTGATATGATCTTGTTTTGACAGATGCACCTTCCAAACATTATTATTTCTCAACATATTTTTCATAAAGCTCTACATCTGTTTTGCACTTTTTGGAAGTTCCCATACCAGACCCTTTGTACTCTGTTTCCAAGCAAGAACTTGAGTGACTAAGGGAAATTGCGAAAAAACGTGGCATGAATAATAATGAAGATGGGTGTCCTTACATAAATCAGGAGTCACCATGGTCACAGATGGCCTCCAGCTTCAAGACTGCCAGGTGACAATGATTTGTAGGCATGAGCTGCAAAGACAGACCTTGAAGAGGCTTTTGGAGGACAGTTAGGGGGTAGTTGAAGTTTGGCAGAGGATTTCCTCCCAGTTACAAGAGAAGGTGCCCGAGTAGAAAAATGCAGACAAATAGGGACATAAATATTGGTGAAATAAAGCAGAGGCACAGGAAATCACACATTGCATTAAACAGTGGATGAAGTCTTAGCAATGAAAAAGAAACTCCTCCTTTGGTTTTAAGTACCAAAGCTGATATTTTTCTGTTGAAACATGAATTTGTTTTTAAGTGTCCAGCTTACACTACCTTAACAAGCTTGTAGGGTTTTTTTCAACTTGGAGAAATATGAACACCCATGTTTTGAAAATAGTAAGACCTTTCACTGGAAGCATGGTGAAAGGCCAAGTAGATTAGAATATTAAAATGTCAGTTGTTGAAAATGTCACCCATTAAAATGTTGGTTGTTGAAAACACACAATAAAATTGCAACACTTAGCACAACCTATTTCAGTTGTTCTGATCAGTCTTCTAGAATCTACAGGCTTATTAAAATATTTTCCAATATGCATAAACATTCTATTTTCATTACGGTTGTTGTTAACCCAGTATCAAGCCTCTGCTAAACCTTTCTAAGCCCAAATATCTCTACCCAAGGAGCAAGGATGTCAGGGTACTGCTAGAGGCTTCTCATTTCTAACAAGCCAAACTGAGCTATTGAAGCAATAGCTGCTTCTGCATTTAGTTTCTGCCACTAACCTTTCTAATTCTTTGTGAAACAGAACTAATCAATATTACTGATTTTTAATAAAGAGATCAATGGGATGGATGGAAGGAGAGACTAAGGTGAAATACCTATGTAGTACAAGTGAATAGCTACTTATCTCACTGTTGGGAGTAAGACAGTCACACAGGATCTAGAGAAGGCAAAGGCACTACATTAAATTATTGAAAGAGACTGTTCACAGTTAGATGAACAGTTTCAGGAATAGGTTATAGTTTCATACAGCACTCAGTAGGATAAATCCTTTAGGGAACAGTACGGCATTACTGTCAGAGATGATACTACTTGCAAGGCCCAGAAATCTTACAGTTATGAATTCTGTGCTAACTAGAGAGAACTCCAAGCCACGTAGATAACACCTAAGAGGATGTCCAAGAGCTATGTACTGAAACAAATGAAAAGAGAACATCAGAAAAGGCATCCTAACACCACTTCTCAGAAGTCAGCTGTTGTTTACCTAGTGTTATGTTTGGAAGACTCAATTCTGTAGCTGTTAAAGCTGTACTATGTCTGATTCTCTACACTAAGCAGACTTAAAACCTAATGAATCCACTCAGCTGGAGATTCCTCCTGAGAGAGAGAAGCCTTTCATAGCACAAGACAGTTGCAACTGTTCCTTCCTCAGCAGTAATTCCACTGTTCCCAGCTTTTGGAATAATGGGTCAGCAACCATTTGTATAACTTCCAGAGCAAGGTACAAACAGAGAAAATTTGCTGGGACCAGTTTAGCACAGTTTGAGACAAAACACAGAGAACTTTGTTCTCTGCACCTCTAACATTGTCCTCAACTCTATTTCCATCTGCATTCAGCACTTAATTACATTTGAGAAAACAGTCCTGTAGGATGCAGGTCTTTCAGGGAGCTGGGTTTCCAATTAATTCAGAATCTCTCTAGATAGCGTCTGTTCACCGTTTCAGCGGCTGGCACAGAGCTCTATGCTCAACTATCACTTCAAATGCATATGCCAAATTTTTCTGCAGAAGGAAAGCAGAATATGATTAAAACTCTTGTGATTTTTTTCTACAATTGGAAGACCCATTTCAAACCTTGTAGGTAAGTGTTTGTAGATATGCCTGTGCAAAGAGGAGCCCTGTTACATTAGGCTGGATGACACTCAAATCAAAAAGTCTTGTCCTATTTCTATTAATTAGTCAAAGTGATAGGCAGGGGATTTTGGTAATGTTTTGAAAGATGCATTTAAAGCAATAGGGAACACACTACAGTCTTCTGTACTCCTTTGTGGGGGGTCAGTTGTGCAGCATTGAGGGGGTGCAGAAGGAAGAGATGAAGCAGGAGGTCAGGATGCAAGAGCAAGTCAAAAACCCCAGCCTTTTAAGGGGCCGGGGTAGGAGGCTGGTCAGTACACAGGAAGGGGCAGGGTCTCCGGCTGGCTAGCCAGTAGGGAAGAAGCTGAGGGCAACAATCCAATAGCATTAGGACAAAGGAGGGGCTAACTCGACACTCTGCCCACAGAAGCCATGTGCGNCTCCTCAGCTGTGGGCCTGCAACTAGCCAATTAAGAGATCCAGGGTGGCTAGAATCTGCCAATCATATTTTGTACTGAGTGGGCACACCACTTGTAGTTAGACTATAAAAGTTTGCTTCACAGGCTAATAAAGGTTCTATGCTTTTGCTTCACACTGAAGCTGTGTGGGACCATGTTATTTTATCTGCATCAGAGGGCCAAAATGGCGGACATAAATCATTTACTTCTACACTTTGGTGTGTTTCCCACACTCCTTAACTCCTGCCCATCACTCAACATGAATATTCAACACTTGCCCTTAATGCAGGCAGGTTGTGGAGCTTTGCTCTGTTTGAGTTTTCTTACTTCTCTTGACTTGATCCAGCTGCTTAGGAAGTACTGGAGTAGTCAGACACCATTGCAGGAAGGGCACTTGAGAAGAAGGGGCTTCAGTCTCATTAAAATCAACAGATCCAAGCACCTTGGCTGTTGCAGCTTTGCCTATCAGCACTCATTCAAGAAACTACAGAAGCAATGCATTTAGGCACATCAGAGCTCCTGATGCAGCATTCTAGTCATGCTCCTGGAGCATACAATTGAAAGACTAGCAAATTTATACTTCTATGACTGCTAAATTAGACTATTAGGAACTCCAAGTCTCTGAAAATTGGGTTGCTGGTTGTTATAGTGAATGTGAAAATTGCACGAGGTATCCATCTTTTGCCCCTTCACCCCTCGACCGTTAATGTGTTTATTTGTAAACTTGGTGAGTGGTAGCCCTTCCCATTGGCTGAACTGCGTGGGTAGGAGCCAGGGACCGGCGAGTCGGTGGGGTGATCTCCACCCCCGCTGGGTGGTCCCTGCCCAGCAGGGAGACGCGCAGGCTGTAGCGGAGCAGCAGTACCTGCGGGGTTGTCCCGAGCCGGAAGCTGGTGCGCACCCCACCAGCGTCCGGGCAGCAACACGGACCCTGCAGCAGCGTGCAGCAAGCAGCGGCAAACCCCCAGCGAGCAGCGGCAATCCCTGGAGCGGCAGCAGCCTGCGACACCTGCGAGCTCCCCCGGAGCAGTGAACAGTGGCGGCTTGCACCCGGGAGCAGCTAAGTGTGCAGCGGCCGGACCACCTTTCCATCTCCTCACCATCACCATCTAGTACCCGGGCTTCCTTCACTTTTCACCTCATCTGCCACCTCATCTTGACCAGACTGAACCTTAGCAGGTTTTGCTGTGAGTGAGGGGGGTGGCCGGTGGCGTGAGGGGGGTGGGAACTGGGAGGGTGTGTAACACCCTGTATTCTTCCACTGTTATATATATATTTTTTTTCCTTATGTTAAATAGTTATTCTTTATAACTCAGTCTCCGTGTTCAGTGATTTCTTTCCTCTTTGGAAGGGGGAGGCTCTAAAGAGGCTTCCTTCTGAGTTTGTCCTCCCAAACCAGGACACTGGTATCCATCTATCTAGTTTAAACAGCTCTCTTAAGTAGTAACTCCCTCTACTTTCCTTTCTTATATTGCCTGAAATTCAGAAAAAGCCCCGTGCAGGATTCTGCCAAGAGCACAAGAAAAACACTAGACAGGATAAGCTATATAAGACAAGAAAATTTAAAAATTCAAGGTTTTGAAATGTGTTTTCAGCTAGGGTGTGGTTTAGCCCTTCTTTGACTTAATCAGCCTCTCCATGGTGGCTATGGCAGTCACAGTTCAGCAGATTTCATAGAATCATAGAATGGTTTGGGTTGGAAGGGACCTGAAAAATCAAGTAGTTCCAATCCACTTGACCAGGTTGCTCAAAGCCCCATCCAACCTGGCCTTGAACGCTTCCACAACCTCTCTGGGAAGCCTATTTCAGTGCTTCACCACACTCACAGGGAAGAGCGTCTTCCTTATCTAAATCTACCCTCTTTCTATTTAAAGCCGTTACTCGTAGTCCTATCGCTACATGTCCTTGTAAAAAGTCCATCTCCAGCTTTCTTGTAGGCCCCCCTTAGGTACTGGAAGGCTGGTGCAAGGTCTCCCTAGAGTCTTCTCCAGGCTGAACAACCCCACCACTCTCACAGCCTGTTTTCATAGGAGATGCACTCCAGCCCTGATCATCTTCATGGCACTACTCTGGACAAGCTCTAGAAGGAGATCTAGAAGGAGAAGGTCCATGTCCTTCTTATGTTGGAGGCCCCAGCTGGACACCACTCCAGACAGAGCCTCACAAGAGTGGAGTAGAGGGGAAGAATCACCTCCCTTAACCTGCTGGTCATGCTTCTTTTGATGCAGCCCAGGGCTGCAAATGCATATTGTTGGGTCATGTTGATCTTTTTGTCAGCCAGTACCCCAGAGACTGTCTCTGCAGGGCTACTCTCAATCTACTCATCATCCAGCCTATATTTGTGCTTGGGTTTGCCCTGACTCATGGGCATTTAGGTCTTGTTGAACCACGTGAGCTTTGCTTGGGTCCACCTCTAAAGCCTCTGGATGGCATCCCTTCTCTCCAGCATGTCAACTGCACCACCCAGCCTGGTGTCATGGACAAACTTGCTGAGGGTGCACTTGATCCCACTGTCCACATAATTGACAAAGATGCTATACAGTGCTGGTTCCAATACTGAACCCTGAAGAACACTACTCATCACTGATCTCCACTCTGATATTGAGCCATCAACTGCAACTCTTTGAGTGTGACCATCCTGCCAATTCCTTATCCATGGAGCGGTCCATCTATCAAATCCATGTCCCTCTAATTTAGAGACAAGGATGTTGTGCAGGACAGTGTCAAATTCTTTGCACAAGTACAAGTAAATGACACCAATTGTGTCAGTTGTCATTTACTACAACACAGGGGGAAAAGAGAACAAATTCACTTGTAAAGGAATTCCAATACTCTCTGATATTTTTGTAGGTGTGAATTAGCTTAAGTAGTTTATCATCAAGCAATTTTAAAACTCATGTGCCAACTAATACTTTGCCAAAAGCAGAAAACCGATTGCCAAATCTTAATTCTCTGTTAAATGCAGTGCTGCATCTTGAAAATCCATTTTGGGATAAGGGCTGGGCTTGGAAGCGATAAACAGGATAGGAGAGTTCAATGCTATGTGGCCACTCCTCAGTTCCTTCCAAAAATAAACTACTGCACCCTTTAAAACAAAACCTTGACCATGCAAGGTATTAAAGCCTTTAGCTCAAACACTCTTTGTACACAGCAGGAGGAGATGTTATCAGGAGCAGGCTAGACAACAGAAACAACTGCTAAAGCAAAATCTTTTTGTGACTGGTCCGTTGTTTCTGAACACCCAGCAAGAAGCAAAGGGTCTCCCTCACTGAAATGGAACAAACCTGTGTTAACAGCAAGAAGCTTTGCAAATATCATTAGCTACTATTAGCTACTATTCAAAACAGCAAGACAATGTGAGGGCTCATATACACTTTATCGTTTCTCTGCCATTCCCTTTCCCTACGTGCAACCACTGTCCCAAACAACAGAAATCTGAGGGGGCTGCTGTCTAGTGAATGGAACAGGATGTTTTAAGGCAGGACCTCCTGAAGCCAGGCTCCTGTAAAATGCACAGCAGGAACCTGCAGTCAAACTGAAATTCTGGCTACACTTCTGTACCAGGGAGCAAGGACACATAATGGCATTTATCACACCCTGCACAGATAATCTGCAATTGTAGTAACACTGCCTCCTTATGCTTCTGGGCACAGACAGAGTCTGGTCCATGCAGGTGTATTAATACAGTGTCAAAAACCATCCATTGTATTTGGAGATGACTCTTTCCTCACTGGGGTTCCAGAGACTCGCAAGTGTCATATTTGATGACTGGTTTTTGGCATAGCCACAGAACAACCCTCATTCAAAGCATATGAAAAAGTCACATGGAGGACGAACAATAATTATGTTATAGCTGATACAGCCAGAGCAAGGACATGTATAAAAGAGTAAAAGTAGCTAGTAGGAGAGTGCAAGAAGATACATGATAGAGCAGTCCCACCCGATGATATGCTGCCAGTGTTTTAAAATAACAGCTCCCAGCAGGATCATGTGATGGATTACACACAGCTGGAGTGGCTGTGCTGCAGAGAGAAGTTCTGGGTGGGTCAAGGAATCTGCTCTCCTCTTGTTTTCCACATTTAAACAACAGTTTCATAAACATAACCACAGAGGGAGGTGGCTCCACTTGGCAGTCAGGCTCCTCCTGAGTAAATTTGCTGGAAATGTTTATTCTCTGCTCATGAAAGCTGCAATGAGCATATAAACAGTNGGCTTCGGGGGGACCTACTAGTGACTTTCCAGTACCTAAAGGGAACTTACAAGAAGGCTGGAGAGGGCCTGTTTGCAAAGGCCTGTAGTGAAATGAAAGGACAAGGGGCAATGGTTTTAAATTGGAGAAGAGTAGATTTGAACTGGACATCAGAAAGAAGTTCCTCACCAAAAGGGTGGTGGAGCACTGGAACAGGTTGCCCAGGGAGGTGGTTGAGGCCCCATCCCTGGAGGCATTCAAGGCGAGGCTTGACAGGGCTCTGGGCAACCTGATCTAGTTGGGGATGTCCCTGCCCAGTTCAGGGGAATGGACTAGATGACCTCCAGAGGTCCCTTCCAATCCAAACCATTCTAGGATTCTATGATTCTATGATACTCAATAGCTGTGCATGAAGCTCAGCAGCTACAACCCAAAGCAGTGCTGAAGGCTTTGTGCAGGGAATGGGATTGATACTTCCCCCTTCCAAAATACCTGCATTTCCAGTGTAAGATGATGCATTTTAAAACTAATATAGCTTTACTCCCCAAAATTGCTTGCATGAACCTCAAAGAGGGATGAATAAGAATTAAAAAAAGTAATTTGGCATAAGAAATAGAACAAAAAAAAAGTAATTTTTCATAAGAAATCACTTTCCTCTTTAACAAGGGTAGGTTCCTGAAATTCCAGTGACCATATCCCCAGCACACAGCTATCCCAAACCCTAAGACTGACATAGATTTACTGAATGCAACAAGCCTACCTTAAATGTTTTCCATATAAACCCGCTCCTTTTAGGTGTTCACTTGTTTCCTGACCACTTTTTGGGTCCTCAGAAACAGAAGAGATGCAAAAACCACTGCAGTGCAGTAAGACTCATCTTGTTCTATCTAGGTGATACAGTGAAGGAGAAACTTGCTCTTAAATCACCCATTTTATTTCTCTTCCCCACACACATACAGATGATGCATAATTATAACCAATACACGTTTCTGCTGCAGGGGTTGCTTTATGTATTTCAGTCACCTAATGATAAAAAAGCCCTCTCTTATTTTAGTCCCAGAACAGCTTCCCAAAAATCAGAGCTACACAGTTCACTTTATGCTTGATAAGTGGGAGACAAATCATAGAATCCTCAGAAGAGCCAGAGGCAAAGCCTGAACCCATGACATGGATGTTTCTTGACAAATTTTACCAATTTGCATTTTAAGAGTACCATTCATACGTTCAACCTTGCCACTGGCCTAAGGTTTGTAGGGAATATGCAGGTTCCAAACAATTCCCAGGACAGGACAAACCTCCTTTACAACTGTTGCAATAAATGTCATAGAATCATAGAATCATGGAATGGTTTGGGTTGGAAGGGAAGTCTGGAGGTCATCTAGTCCATTCTCCTGCACTGGGCAGGGGCATCCCCAACTAGATCAGGTTGCCCAGAGCCCTGTCAAGCCTCACCTTGACTGCCTCCAGGGATGGGGTCCCAGCCACCTCCCTGGGCAACCTGTTCCTGTATTCTACCACCCTCGTGGTGAGGAACTTC
>VWZO01000232.1:8182-35111 GCA_013396975.1 Bucco capensis | reverse complement strand
ATCAGTCACACCACTCAGCTTCCTGTCATCTGCAAACTTCCTGAGGGTGCATTCCACACCCATGTCCAGGTCATTAATGACGATGTTGAAGAGCACCAGTCCCAGGACAGAGCCCTGAGGGACACCACTCGTTGCTGTTCTCCACCTAGACAAAGAACCACTGACTACCACAACTCTCTGGCTACGTCCTTCCAGCCAATTTATTATCCACCGAATGGTCCACCGATCAAATCCACATCTCTCCAGTTTTGAGATAAGGATATCATGAGGAACTGTATCAAAGGCCTTGCAAAAGTCCAAGTAGATGACATCAGTCGNAGAGGGGGAACACTCACCCTGACTTTCCTTTTCTGATTAATATACTTATAGAACCCCCTTTTTTTTTTATTTTTTACATCCCTCACCAAGTTCAGGTCCATCTGTGCCTTGGCCTTCCTGATCCCATTCCTACACTTCCTTGCCATTTCCCTGTACTCTGCCCAGGCCACTTGTCCCTGTTTCCGCTGCCTTTGCATTTCATTCTTACACCTCAGCCTGAGAAGCAGATCATTATTTAGCCACACCGGTCTTCCTCTTGCCCTGCTTAATTTCTTACAGAGAGGGATGGAAATTTCTTGCACTCTAATCAGTGTATCTTTGAAGAACTGCCAGCTCTGATGAGTTCCTCTGTCCCTAAGGACAATATCCCAGGGGACATCACTTATCAAATCTCTCAGCAGTTGAAAGTTTGCCTTCCTGAAATTCAAAGTCCTTAATTTACTATGTGCCATTCCTGTGCTTCTAGTGATTGTGAACCTGACTAAGTCATGGTCACTACATCCTAGATGAAAGAAGAAGATGAATAATTTTTACAGGGGGTAAACTTCTGCTAGAAAAGTTATGCTTTAGTCTCATGCTGTTGGGTTCAATGCAGGGTAATTAAAAAAAAAAATATGACTAGTGTTTTATAAATAAGCAGTCTAGATCCTTCAGTGCGGTTTACTGATCTTCTGTTTTATAAATCTAGAAACTGGAAGAAAAAACATAGATAGTACCATTGCTTCTTAGCTTCCCCTTGAGCAAGGCTGAAATGCGTTGTGGACAGAAGGCTCTGTGAACGTGTGCTATCTTGGCTTTCTTTCAAATACTATGAATAAATATTTTACTATGTAAAGCTTATGTAGGTATCAACTAGAAATTCCTGTTCCTCCAATGCACATAAAATGTTAAATTATGATTTACTGTTAAACAAATTGCAATAAAGACAACTGAAATAAGTCTTGAAATGGAAGGGACTTGAGCCTGTTGCTTGCTGACCTATGCTGAAGATTAAGCAGAGATTTGCAAGTAGGAAGCACGCACTCATTCATTACTGCCGTGCTTCAGAGGTTGATTCACATGCTGAGGCTGTGTCCTGGTTTCTCTCTCTATTGCACCAGCTATGTGGGAGCAGGCCATGGGGATAGGGTCAATGGAGAGGCAACAACCTCATCTGATGCTTCAGAGCTGATGGGAGGAAGACAGTCACTAGCAATGCCTTCTCTTTGTTGTGTGTCCACATTATCCCATGAACTGCCTTCCCCTGACTGCTTTGCAAGGCAGCCTCTTTAGATGCCTAGAAGAGGTAGAACAAGTAGTGAAGAGGTCACAGGGTGTTGAAGGGTGAATGCCAAGCTGGTGTTACCTGGCTGGCCAGGAAACATAGAGGGTGGATGTGAAGTTAGGCCATAAGAGGACCAGCAAAAGCAGGGTCCGGAAAGCATGTGATGTTTATGTCCACTGGTTAGTAGACGAGGCCAGTACAGACTGTGCCAGCACAGCACTTGAAGCCAAACTAATTAAACCTGCTGAGAGAGATGAAATACAATGGCAGGTCATGTTACCTTGGGCTTGGTGTGATGATAGCATGATTATGCTACCTTTTCAAGCTTGGAGTGTGGGCAGCTGGCCTGCATTTGCCACAGTTGTGTTGTAAACATCCCCAATCCAAACCCTATGCGCGTCTGCTGGAGTGCACAGGCTTGGCCATCTTCATGATGAGAAACCAATAGTCAGGCACTGCTCGGAATGTATCAATTCCCTTGTCCTAGGCCAGCATGTTCATGGGAACTCATCTGGGCCTACACTTTATGGACACAGGTGTTTATGCCCAAATGACTGTGAGCTTTGAGTAACTGTTTAGCAAAACATGATGTACTTAATATTAGAACTATTCTGTAATCAGGGATTGCTCAAGACCATAGTCTAACTTGATGCTCTGTTTATCTCCGTGTTGCACTCTGTGACCTGTATTCACCAAGGATGGGCATCCACATTAAAGATTACCTATCTGGGTAAAATCTGAATCCCTCTCCTGCAGAAAATTTTCAGTAAGTGGATTCTTGCATGCTTTCAGATAGATCATAATATCTGCACACTTTTGTGAAAATATTCAAAAGTGAATGCAGAGATCGTGTTTTATGTCTGGATTGACAGCTGAAATAGCACAACAGAAGAAAATTTCTTCATGTTTTCCCCTTATTTCACAAACAGCTAATTTTGTGGTAGAAAGGTCTGGAATAGCATACTGAGACCTGTTCTGCCTCTCAGCTGAGCTGTTATGTTAGTCTCTGATTGTTATGTCAGTGAATGTAAAAGCAACCACTCCCACATAAAATTAGATCTGCTAACTTCAGCAGAAGAGCATAACCTACTCTGAGGGACAAGGATTTCTACAATCTGGTTCTGCATTTCCTCATTTGACGTCTGATTTCAGTGTACTCACACTGTTACAGTAAGATCAGGTGTTCAGTGTAGAGTCTATTTGAAGTGATGCAGATTGTTTTAATATTTGTAATCTTTGAGTTTTGTCTTTAGAAGAGGGCTCTATTGCAAAATAAAGCTGTGTCTACACATACTTTTTTATAAGTAGGATATTTTTGTAATACTGAAAGTCTTAAAATATCTAAGCAACCTGATATCCTCACACATTCTTTTCTAAAGCTGATACATCTGTGGTGAAATCACACATTACTTGCATATAATTTATTAGCAAAGCAGGGAATTTTTCTCTGGAAATAATGCCTCCCCACCCCCCCTCCAGAAATAAGGCTCTGAAAAATAGGGAAATTCCATGGAAAAAAGGTTTGCAAAAAGAAAATCCCACCTCAGTTGATTTTCTTTTCCCCTTTAAAAACATTAAACCAGGAATTTCTAGCTTCATTTCTTCTGGGTAGACCACGATAAGAGTAGCCAGATCTCTCAAACCTGTGCAGATCTCCACAGCTAGTATCTAGAAACACATAACTCAACCTGCATTGCCAAATAGTGCAAGATGCCACTCCTCATTTCCATGCTAGCTTTATGGCATGAAAACTTTCTTCATCAAATATCTGAAGGAAAATGACAATATTTTTCTCCTTGTTTGTGGGGACATATATTATTTTCCAGAGAGCTGTCAGTAGACTGATCAAACTGGACAGCTGCAACAGAACTGTCCATTCTCCTGAGGGACTGTGGATCTTGTAACCACTCTCCTAGTTTTGGTTTTAAACTGCATCTTGAAAATGTTCTCCAGGGCTGCATTTCTTTGTTCTAATTCTAAAATACTCTATGTAAATTCTTGCTTGAAAAATGTTTACATCTGCACAGACTGAGTTTAAGGTTTTTTGAATAAACAGATTTTCTTCTGTTATGCTATTTGTGCTGCATGTGAAGCACCACTCAGTTTATGGTGTGTGGATGATTTCATACTACGAGGATATTTTAATAATGAAATATGAACACATTCAATGATTTATTCTTTTACAGGCGTTGAGTAAATGACTCAAAATTCAGTTACTGCTAGAAATGGGCAGCAGAATCAGAGGCAATAAAGGACAAATCAGGTGTTTTGGCTTCTAGCATCTGCCTTTGGCTGTGGCTACATGGTGCTCTCAGTTGCATGTGGCAAAAGCATTGTTCTTTCTGATAATATCATCTGGCAATACACATCTTCAGAATCTGCTTAGCTGTACTTAAAATTTGTATCTTTTCAAACTTGTCAGAAAAAACCGTTGCGTGTCTCAAAAAACGGGAGGAAGAGGAGTAATGAAAGAAGTTTTTGTTTGATGGCTGTGCATATACAGTCCATAAAATTAATGAACTGAAGTTCTCCTTTCTTCTATGCTTTTGGGTAAAGAAATAATTACAGAATATACTTTGGACATAGAACATAGAGCAGTGTTGAAGCAATCTTAGTTTGTGTATCTGAGACCAGAGTCTAAGTTTATAAAAATGTCTTGATGGTTGTGACACGATATGCTCCCTCATACCCCTGCAAAGAATCAGCTCTACATAGAATTATACTGGTTTTATACCAACATATGAGGAACTTTGAAGCCTTTTGTCGTGCTTCAGAGTCAGAAGTTGCCAGGAGTTTGTAAATTCAAGGAAAATACCAATATCATTCTTCACTAACAGTTGTATAGTCATCATCACATATGAGGAATAAGATTTCCCTGAAGTTCTCTATGTCCTTTTCTGGACAACATTCTAAGCAGTTAAAAATCCTTCATGAGAGATCAATTTATCCAGTAAGAAGTGTGCAGTGAGCATGCCAGTGTGAACTACTTGGTTGCATTGAGTAAAGGGAAGGCAAATAATTGCGACGATTAAGAACACACACTCCCCAAGCTGTCAGCGAGCAAAGCCAATTTATTCAGCTTAGATATCTCGTTTTATACCTTTCCTACAGTCTTGGTAATTTCCACAGTGTATGCACGGGGGTTACATTTACTGCTACATAACTTCACAACAATTTAACAAGCTCAGCCAAGTCTTAAGACAATAGCTTCAGTTAGTTATGAACAGTCCTTAGTAACAATCTCTACATTCTTCTTTCTTCGTATCCAGAGACCATTACCAGAACCTATGTGTTCTGTTCTTCCTTAAACTGGTTGTTCGTCCCAAGGTTTTCTTCCAACCAGTTCCAGGATATCTGATGTTGAATTCTTTCTTTCATCCTTGAACAATTCTCCCACAAATAGTCAAGGCTACTATCTATCAAAGCAAGGATATAAGCCTGAGGTGGAAATTTTATTTGCTTGAAGGAATGAGGATGTCTAAAGACTCTCAAGGGAAATGTGTGGTGTAACATTGAGAGACACTTTACTGCTGATAGTCAGTATAGGTTTTGGGAAATGGTACATAGTATACAGAAACTGAAAAGAACATTATTTATTTTTATCTGTGGATTTGATGGGTAGAGTCTCAAATGAGGTTTCCTTCTCGTTGGAATATTACGGACATTTAAAGAGGAACTGGAGACTGATGTACACAAAAGCTTGGGTCTGTCTGTGATCAGCTGGGCCAAAAGAACGACATTTTCTAGAAGTCTATATGAAGGTGAACAGAAAAGGCTTCTAAAAAATCATTAGTGTCCTGTATACCACAAACCTCTGGTAGAAGATTGTGACAGGCTTTGTTTAACTTTGATATAGCCAAAGGAAACTTGCTTTACAACTATTCTTGAGCACTTTGCATGTAAAATAAAACATAAACGGGAATCTTTAACAGGATTTTGGTTGGACTCGGTAATCTGGGAAGTCCTTTCCAATGATGAATATTCTGTGATTAGTAACTGAGTTATAGCATTCATTCATCCTTATTGTTTACTTTCTGCTTCAGCAAAAGTAACACAGGAATAAAAATTCCTTTTGTGCTCTCCACTTGCTAAAGTGTAGAAGCTTGCCAGATTGCTTCCCCTGTGAGGGTTAACTGAGGGCATAATGTTTGGCTGTGCCTTTGGTGTTACTCATTCCTACTACTTGGTTTTCCAAGAAATCGTATTTGCAGTATTTGCTGGAAAATTGACAACACACTTATTTTTCAAAGGCAAATAATCAGGGTAAATGCTATTAAAACCTTACTCTATTTAGTGATGTGAGACTGGATATTGGTGGATTGGGAGACTGTGAAGTGAGATGGATTGAGAACTGGCTGAAGGACAGAGCCCAGAGAGTTGTGGTCGGTGGAGCAGAATCTAACTGGAGACCTGTGACTAGCGGTGTGCCCCAGGGATCAGTGCTGGGTCCAGTACTGTTCAATATATTCATTAATGATTTGGATGAAGGGGTAGAGTGTTCCCTCAGCAAGTTTGCAGATGATACCAAGCTTGGAGGAATGGCNTTACAGTAAGAGTGACAGAGCACTGGAACAGGCTGCCCAGGAGGGCTGTGGAATCTCCTTCTCTGGAGACATTCAAGAGCCGCCTGGTCACATTCCTATGTGATCTCGTCTAGGTGATCCTGCTCTGGCAGGGGTGTTGGACTAGATGATCTTTCTAGGTCCCTTCCAACCCCTGACATACTGTGATACTGTGATACTGTGATACTGTGAGAGGGTTGGGATTGCTAAGCCAGAAAAGAAGGCTTCATGAAGTCATCAGAGTCACATTTCTATACCTAAAGAAGGCTTACAAAAAAGAGGGAGAGAGACTCTGCCTGGTCAGAAAGCAATAGGACAAGGGGGAACCGTTACAAACTGAAGGAGGGGAGATTTGAACCTAATGTTAGAAAAAAATTCTTTACTCAGAGGATGGTGAGACACCGTAACAAGTTGTCCAGAGAGGCTGTGGATGCCCCATCCCTGGCAGTGTTCGAATCCAGGTTGGATGTAGCCCTGGGCAATGTAGTCTAGTGGGTGGCATCCCTGCCCACAGCAGAGGGGTTGGAACTAGATGATCTTTAAGGTCCTTCCCAACCCCAGCCATTCTATGATATTATTGTGATATCACATCAATATGGTATCTACTCTGAGTTAATATCATTGCAATAACATCCTGGATCTTAGGTATTGCTGTCTTTAATCTAGATATGCTGCTTGAATCTGTTTTGTTTGTCTACAGCATATTCCTCTGTGAGAGATTAGAAATATAGCAATAAGGTCTTACTAAAAATTTTCAGTTGATAACTTTTTAGTTTCTCTTGGAATATACAGGAAATGACGGATGCAGTTTATATCAGTTCTGAGCTCATGGAAGGTTTCTTAAGGAGATGACATAGTTCATCTATGAGACGAGCAAGCTGATGGAGTAGGGCAGCACTTAGGACAAGTTGTAACATTCCTTTAACTCTTTAAATAAAGCCCAAAGACTGCAGAATCTCCCTTGCCTTCTCCCCTTCTTTCTCCTTCTTTCCCCAAAGGTGCTTACTGCAGTCCATTTTTTGTCAAAGAAAAGTGGAGGCTGCCTATTTCATCCTGTAGATACCACGTTTCCCAGCATGTCCTAGTGTCCCAGAAGTGTACAAGACAGTGACAATAGGTGCAAGGAAGCCGCAAGCCTTGAAGGGAGGGATACAGCAACTACTTCCAGCTCCAACCTTTTCCCCTGGCATGTGCCCATCTTCAGTGAAGGATTGACCTATCGCAGTGTCACTTATCCCAACCTCAAATAGTGTAATTGCATGCCTTTCCAGGGTGGCCCTCCAGGGTGGTGCTCACACCCTGCACACACAAAAGCAAAATTGGCCCCTGGTTCACAACAAATACTACTCCAGTGAGTTTTTCAAAGTTCTTTGCCAGCTGGCTGATGTGGATAGCAGAGCTATTTCAGCAGCCACTGGAGGCAGGGAGGAAATGGCCAGGTGGTTTCCAGGGCTTTCAAGCCTCCTAGCACTGGGGAGGGCGTGAGCTCTAGCTGCTGTCTTCTTTATCATGAGTTATTGTGGAGGTTTGAAATCTGTGTCATAACAAATGTTCAGGCTTGAGAAAAAGTTTTGAGGCCAGACCTGAAAGGAGGAATAATGCCCTTTTCCCAAGACTGTCTCTTTCCCACAGGTACCTGTAGATAAGCATGCGGTGATGAAGCTGATAAGATAATTAAGCTGCTAAAGGCAGGCAGCGTTTGAGGATAAATATGGCAGCTGCTCTATGAAGTGGCTTTGGTTGAAAGTTGTGTCCTGGTGGAGCAAGCTGTACAAACCATGCTGCAGAGCCAATAAAAACCATCTTTTTGGCACAGAGAGGAGTGTCAGACTGATTCACAGGATCACAGTTAGGTTGTGGCCTGAGAATTACTTTATTAACCAAAGCTGTCAAAGCTCGACTTTGTTTCTTAGGAAAATCAATTGTCCAGATTCAGGTTATTATAGTGCAGATACACCACTCTGAGAGGGCAGGTGTGCCAGCAGCCCCACAGGCAGAAGGTAGCTGGGTGAGTTTGCTGACAGCTGCCTGTTGAAATTTCTAGCCCAATTGAAAACATCTGGACTTTAATAAACAGGTGCTTTCTACTGGGAAATTGTTCTCCTAGAAGTTCTGAGTTATTTATTTTTAGCCAAAATAATTGCTTCTGAATAACCAAAACATCAGATCTGAGTCAACACTCCTTCAGGAGCAAGTAGATAACTCAGCATTAATTCTTTAAATGTTCTCCACTTCTAACTGGTGCTTCCTACCTGAAATACTTAGTCTGAATGAGAAGAAAAAACTAACATTTCATTTTCTGAGCAAGCATACACACAACCTAATAGAAGGTTATAGTAAGACCATGTAACTCTAGGNGGCCTGAAGCCATTTCCAACTAACAAACATTTCCCTCCCTATCTTTTCTCTTTTCATACTGTTGTATCATTTAAATATAGATAAAGCTATTCTTAAAAATTCACTATCTGTGTGCCTGGTGCTTTTATTTTATTTTGCTGTCCCCATTTGGGGAGAGGGGGCATCTCGGAGGCCCTCTCAAAGAGATTGTTCTTTTGACCCTAATAAATCCTTAGTTCTTCTGGTCAAACCAGGACAGAGCTACTACTTAAAATCGAGTCCTGTTGAAGTGGGCCAGATTTAATGGTCTTGTCTTTCACATTTAAGAAGCTTAGTAGCCAGATGGGAGCTGAATGTGTTGAACTGGGACATAACTATTGAATATGACCCTTTAACTAGCAGAGTACCTCTGTCTCAAGGTTTGCTACATGTCAGCTCTAGACTGATGAGAGTTTATGGTTCAGTACATAAGTATACCTAAATCTCAGGCAACTGATATTCTTGAGTCTGTGGCTGATTTCCCTAGTGTTCTTGCATGCATCTACTAGTCCAGGAGGCATCTTAGTTTGTGGATTAGCTCTGATTTTAAACCTGGCTTGTAGTTAAAATTATACATTTATTCTTATCTCGTTGAACTGGAAAACAGGAAAAACCGTTACCATATAATTTTTTAAAAAAAATTTTTTGAAATTATTCAGTGTTATTCAGAAACATTTCTGAACAAAGGTATTTTTTAAATGAAAAATTAAAATATTTCTTAATATTTCTTGTCCCTTCTTTCCAGGCTTTTTCAGCTGAAATTAATCAATAGATCATGTGCCTGTCTGCAAGTAGTTCTGCTTCTTTAACTCCTTGAAAAAATCTGCACCTCTGTGTAAATGCAGAACTGGTTGTAGGACTTCATTCTGTGTACCTTTGTAGGTGAAACAATTTCCCTGCTAGTCAAAAAACATTTTTCAGAGCTGTATGGTTTGGTAAACCTAGAATTACATACCCTTGACTTTTATTGGTTCAAAGTATAATTAAATAGAAACGAGTGGGTGAGTGAAGTGTATTGATGGAATTAGGATTTCCAAACAGGGCTGTGAAGAACATGAGTGTCCACAGACAGCAACTGACGAAGCTGTGTAGTAAACATGAGTCACAGCAGAAGCAAGGTAGAAAAATCAGCTTCCACAGAGAAGAGTGGCCTATTTATTACACTGAGGAAAAAGAATGGTGCTATAGAAAACTGACTTGTTGCATCTACCAGAGAATCTCCTAGAATCACAGGGTAAAAAGAAGGTGCCTCTGGAAATGGAAGGGTGAGAGACAAAGCCTGACCTTTTTCCCTTTAGGAGAATGCAGAAAAAGCTGACTCCTGGTGGCTTTAGTGACTGAAAAGAGAGTTACCCTTGTGCAAGTTTCACAAAATTGATGCATTTATGGGAGGTCCTTAACAAAAAGTTTGTTTCTTCTTGAAAATGGTAGAGGTAGACAGAATTAAGGAACTAGAGCAGGAGACATTTTTGAAGGTTTCAGTATGGTTCAAATAAATTTAGAGTGATGGGACGTTCTGAAGTGGAAAACTTGTATTAAATGCATTGCATGGAAATCTTGCCCTATTTCAAAAACTCTGTCTAAAGGCTCAACTTTGGTGAGTAGTATCAGGGCAGAAAACCTGGACCTGGTGCTGTGGCATTAGTGTTGGGAGTAACAGGGGTGATTTTTCTGGAATGGAGGTGATGGGTCTCCTTATCAGAGCTGTTTTATCAAGATTGTCTTTAACCCTTGTCATTTCACCCTTCTGATCTGTCAGGTGGCCCTATGCATGAGAGGGGAATGAATGGACAGCTCAGTATAAGATGCCTGTGCTGTTGATGGGAAAATGCAGAAGGAGCACCAGTCTAGGGTGCAGGAGCTGGGGAGCACAGAAGACTCAAAAGAGGTCACAGAGACAAGCGGAAAACAGCAAGGGGGGCACACAGCAAGGGAGACACAGTAGGACATGGCTAGCCTTGATGGGGAATGGTGGGTGCCTTGCCAGATTGAACAATCCAAGATTTGTACTCCATTTCTGCTTATTTTCAGGCCAACCAGCTTGCTGTGAATTCTTGAGCTGAAAAAGAGACAGGAAAGAAGAGCTTACTTGTGATAAGAACAGGATTCTCTGCTGCCCATTCTCCTGTGGATCAGAACAGGAAGTGTTTGCTAGCAGCATCCCCTTCTCCATCTGCATTACTGCACTTCCCCTGCCTAATGCCTCAGAGGTGTGCTCTCGCCTGACCTCCTTCTAGGTTGGTGTGAGGTTAAAACAAACTCGTTATTCCATAAGTTTTTTTTTACTCACAAGTATATTTACACACAGACTGAAGAACTACAAAATAGAGGGGAGGTGGTTAGTGTAAAGAATGATGCTGCCTGACTTTAATTTTTCCTCATTTGGTTCCTCAGTCACTTTTCATTTTTCTCAATGGATCAGTACCCAAACTTACACTTTAGCATAGCTTGGTCAGCTCAGCTTGAACCCTCAGTATTTTGCCTCTCCAGAACATAATTTGATCTATCAATTCTTGTATGTTTGCAAAAAGTACCATACTCTGGATGAGGCTGTGGCAGCACTGAGTGGAGGGATCACCGCTTCCCTCAGCCTGCTGGCACAGCTCAGCCTGCCTGCCTGCTGTGGGGCACTGGCGATGCTTGCTGCTGCCTTCTCCAAAACTGCTGAGGGTGCACTGTGTCCTGCTGCCTAGGTCACTGAGAAAGATGCTCAACAGCATCAGCCTTAGCTGCATCCCATGGGAAATGTTACACCTACCTAGTTGCCAGCTAAACTGTGAATTGCTGACACCTGAAATTTAATCCTGAACATCCCTCTGATTTTCTAGCCCACCGTATGGTTCATTCAATCTGTACTTATTATTAGCATGAACATAAGAATACTGCATGTCAAAATCCTTACCCAAAGTCAAGGTATAGTTTACAATTGCCAACTTTGACATTTATTCTTTTATGCAATTTTTGCTTTCTAAAGTACCTAAAAATTTAAAAATGCAAGAAAAACCTATTCAAGAAAAACAAACAAACAATCTCAAATTTAAAAAGTAAAGGCTGTATCTCTCCATGGTATCTCCTTTCGTACCTGCAGAACCTAGTATTACTAAGCGAAGAATAAAACTCTTATGATCACTATCAGAGTACAACCTAGAGAAAACCAGGAGAGATTGGACCCCAAAGAAAAATGCAGAATTACTGAGACTTGTTGTTGTTTGTTGCTGATGATGTTCAGCTGCAGAAAGAAAGACAAAATACATAATAGTATTATTAATAAACAAAAAGTAGGTAAAATGAAACCAAATAAAAACAAAACATGAAAAATGTCAGTATTGATTATAGTGTTAATAGTAAGCTTTTGCTTAACAAAGTACCAGATGTTGCATAAATACTGTATCCAACTTCTAATAACTGGAAGGGTGAATTTTTCAGGAGAGTTTGAGGTAGAGATCCTGGTGATGATAATGAAAAGGACCTTCAGTCTCTTTGTGTTTCTGCGCTGACTTCTATTACACCACATTTTATTGGGTCATTTCTAGCCACAGCTTGAACTTTTGGAGGTAAGAAATATTCCTCATATCACCATTCCTGGAATAACATTCCTGACTAGAAGTCTGCATTTCTGATCTGCAAGGCACATGAGTGCTGGCTGGGAAGTACTTCAGCCATGTCTTAGTCTTAGTTCTGTTATCATCAGTGCGAGTCTTGGCTGTGTGGAGGGAAAAATGCTATGTCTCTGTTTGGACTGTGGTGAGAGGAAACTGTGAGCGAAGGAAACATTTCCCTATGCGCAAGATGCTGTGGGAGGCCTCCTATGCTCCTTGTCCTCTGTCCAGGTGCCATCAGCCAGCCCACAGCTTCAGGTTAACACTGTTGTGCTATCAAAACATGAATGACTACTTGTTTATCACACCAACATATTTTTAAGCCTTAGCTACTGTCAGTGCTCCATACTGTCTGGGTTTTAACCTTCTTTGTTTGTGCTCTCACAGGCAGGTAATGGAGGCCCTCTCCAAGCAAAAAGAAATGGTGATTACTTTGGTCTTTTCCACTGAGCAATTATATCTTGGCTTTGATTCCTTTTCCTTTTTTAAGACATTCTTGGTTTTGCACTGATTTTGGTATGCATTGTGTGTTGGTTGGTGTGCAATCTTCTCCAGATACATCCTTCCATCCCTCCTTCTCTCTCTCTACCCCCTCTAGACTGTGCTGCCATACAAATTTACGCATTAGTCAAAGTACATATTCCCAGCGTTGGGTAAAGCAGAAGATGATCCAAAGAGATTTTCAAATACGACAAAGCTGTTTTTCATAGTTTGTTCAGAGTTTTGCTTCCACACCTGATCGTACAGATTTTCTGATTCATCATGCTGCTGAAAAAGAACATTTTCAGTACCTCAAATAAAAACAGACGGCATTTCTAGAAGGATGAAATAGGATCATGCCAACTGTAACACATCAGCATTTGTTTGCTTGAATAGGGAAATGTATGAACAGTGATTAGGCGTATTCTTAATGCTAGCGTTTAGTGCTAGCTCTTACTGAAGTTTGCAGTCAGTTAGGTAGAGCTGGGTGAGCACCAGGAGCAAGTTCAAGCAGATAACACAGAAATCAGAGGCCATTGTCAATGTTTCCACCAGCACTGCTCTTTCTCTACTTCATGGCAAAGGAAAGCGAGCTGAGTGGCAGCTTTCAGTAAACTATTTCCTGGCAGTGTGTAGGATAAGCTCATTTGGAAACAAACATATTTTTCTAGTTCTTGGCTAAGAAAACTTGACATCTATCCCAACACATGCCATAATTGCTCCAGCAATATATATCTCTTAATATGTCTTAGGTTTTATTTAGGTCCTCCATTTCTGATCCTGAGGGAAATCCTCTATGTGAAGACACCTTCCTGCATCTGAGAGAGGGTGTATTTTCTTGCACTGCCCAGAAAGCACAATGCAATCAGAAAAAAAAAAATCTTCTTCAATGCCTTCCATGACTTCATTTTCACAGACATGACATTAGAAATTGGATTCTAGAAATTTTATGCACCGTTGTAAGATATCATGATGTGGATGAAATAAAGATCCAGTTTTCTTTCTCCTTTGGGATCTCAGTTAAAATACCAAAATCAGAAAAAGCTAGCTTTAGAAAGTAGGTAAATTGCTTCCCTTTGCAATAGCCTTCTCTCACAGCTTCTAATGCATAAACCTGTAACAGATAGGAGTTTTTGTTTAAGATGGACATCACAGCAGCAATAACATGCATAGCAATTTCTTAGTCTACTAAAGAGGTCATAATTTTTTCTTTCCTTTAGTTTGTAGAATAGAATTTCTTACACTGTCAACATGTTCTTGATGGACTCTTTTATTAGCTTATATTACTGTTTCTTTGTGCTTGATGGCCTGAAAAGAAATACATTCACTATCTGGCTGAATTTCCAAGGTGAGTGTAAAGAAATCTACAACAAGCTTTCTTCACAGGGAAAGAGCAAAGAACTTGTGAACCTTTACATGCTTAAGAATAAACCATTAACTTTAACTGTTACCATTCTAGTGCAGAATTTGTTAGACTGTCTTTGTCCAGCCTGGCTATGAGAAATGTTTGCGCAAAGTATTCTGGAATTCCACTTGTCTGGCTTAGTTTTGAGGCAAGGTTTGTAGGAATGGACAGCCGGACTATTTTTTGATAGATAGGTTTGAGCAGTAAAATGAGGAGCAGAAAGTCATAGGCAGGCCTGAAGATGACAGTTGTGAGTTGCCTGTGAGTTGCCTGTGTGCTGGAGTTAATGAGAGGCAGAGTCAGCAGCTGCTGACATGGCAGGGTGGACAACAATGCCAGGTTCTTGGGGTTGGGCCAGTAAGCAGTGCTCAGCATTTTTCACTGAAATACACGATGTTTTTTTATTGGGACTATCTCCATCATGAGGAGTAGTTGTGAAAGAGTTAAGAGTACTCTCTGCTTTCTTTTTGCCCAGGTTGTCAAAAACTTGCAGATGCAGAAGGAAAGCAGTATTTAAGATTTGTTACTACTGAGTTATCACCCAGTACATACCGGTAGCTGGGTGCTCCAGTTTCAGCCAAGACACTCAAAGAATTTGAGGGTTAGTGGGATGCCTGTGTGTGTATGTAAATGGCCTTTTCTAATCCTAAAGACCCCTTCCCTCTTCTCCAGCCCTCAATGTTATTTGAGGCAGCTATAGTGTAGAGGGACCATTTCACAAGCTGTAAAGAACTTCATTTATATTCCAAATACATATCCAGACTGTCTTCTTCACACTCAAGTTTTTTAAGGTCCTGCATCCCCAGAGTGCTTGGGGGAGTCATATAGTGGGAAGTGAATCATGGTTAAGCTTGGGCATATGCATCAGTCTTAGCTGAACAGCTCTATGTCACATGGTCCAGCCAGTGGTGCCACATATATGGGGTCAGTCTATTGTGTTTGACTAGGGCCTGCCTCATGCCTGGTTGTTCGCTCTGCATGCAATAGCTATTACCCAAAACACTAGCTTCCCAAGCTGCCATATGTTCTGAAAACCCTTATATTTCTATGAAAACATGGGAAAAGTTTGTCCTGTTGTGGATGACAAGAAACCCCAGACTGGCAATTGTATCAGCAGCTGATGACCCTTCCAAAGCTAAAGCCTGCAACTCAGAGCCTCCAAGGTAGGGATACACCTTGCTTACTACTTGCATATATATGCCTTGCATACTACTTCTTTTGCTAGGGAATGGGAACGAAAAAGTGTATGCAGGATTTCTTTGTTCTTGATATTTTTCTGAAAAAAAGTAAATATGCAGGGTGAGAACGTATGCCTTTCCATTTAAGACGAGAAGCAAAGGACTTGCTGTAATGTGAGTGTGAGAGAGGGAATCAGAATAGCTTTTGCCTGACTCTGTACTGACCTGTTTTATGACTTTTGAAGTATGCTTGATGTACCTAGAGACTTGTGTTAATGTAGCTCGTCTGAAGCTACCTGTGGATTGTGTTGCTCTCAGTAGCTCAGAGCCTTTGCTCTCTTCCTGCTTGATAAGAGGACATTCCCTTTTTCAGTTGTTCCCTGAAGGGGATGGTCAATGCTTTCTCATGGTGATCATGTCCTTTCCTCAAATGTCAAGCAACTAAAACTTGTGTGAGCAGTGCCTTTCTGCAAACAGCTATGTCTGGTAAAGTTCTCAGCAGGTCCTCCCCTGTCCTGGGTTTTGCGCATTGATTTTTTTGCCTGCTGAGTTTGGTGGGCTCTTCACTGCATTTCTTAATCCCAAAACCACATGCAGATTTTACAACCACAATTCATAAGTGGTGTTTCCATGGGTTGGTCTCTCTCTGCACAAAGTGCTCTTTCCTGAAGAAGGGTGGGCACGACCTGCTGCAGCAGTGGTGGCAGCATGACCTGCCAGTGGGCTGTGGATGAGGCACAGCAAGAGGCAAGACACAAGCCTCTAGAGGTCACTGACGCATCAGAGCTGGAGGTGAGAGGGTCAGGGCTCCCCTGGGCAGGGTGTAAGCAGCAAGCTGTGTGCAAGTAACAACAAAGGGCAGATGAAATTTTGTGCTTGAGATCTGCTGCAAGGACATGAATGAAATGAGAGGCAATGATCTATCCAGAGGCAATGTCTGAGGCCTGCAGAGGCACTATAACACTTTGTGACTGACAGCTTATGCTGCAAATAAGCATAGTGATACGAAATGGAGGTTTAATTCATCTGGCAGCACAAAGCCTCTATGGAAAGTGCTGCAGCTGTAGGGTCTGGGAATGAGACTGATGTCCTGAGGAGCAGAGAGAGGCAGAGAGAGCCTCCTTCCTAACCAGTGTTCCATGGCTCTCATTCCAAAGGCTGCCAGGTTTGCCGTGTAGCCATTTCATTTTCCCATCCTCACTAGCCAGATGGTGATGAAAAGTGCTTTTGGTACCCATAAGAAACACCTGGATACTCAAAATCACAAATGCATCAGAAAAGGCAATGATTAATTAATTTGAAGAGCACCTTTTTGTGCCACTCTATAAGAAACCCCAGAGAGCTGGGAGGAACCAATAACCTGCTGATGCCATCCCAGACTTGTCTTGTGTGTCTAAACCCCATATCAGTATTAACAGAGAAAAGAGAGGAAGAGTGTACTTAGGAAGGGAGCTCTTCTCGGGGTGGAGGAGGGAGCTGTGGCAAAGGAGTAATTGGCCTGGATAGGACTTGGGGTCCCTAATGCCTACTGAGGGGTGAGCACATGCCTAGCTCAGGCACCTGGAATGTGCGGCAATAACTGCAGGTCTCTGTGGAAAAGGAAAGCTGTTCGGGTTCTGGGACTGTCAGCCAAGGCATGCCTAGTAGTAATGCATAAGGATTGTTCATACTACTTTGTGCATCCTGCTGCTTTGTAGTTTATCACTGTGAGGTTTAAGCAAATTTTATCTTCTAGTGTGTTTCCCCATGAAGTCACCAAGTCAGACAAGCTCCATTGTTCACGGCTTCGAACATGTAAATGTTGTTGAAAAGCCAGAACATTGTGGGGGATAACACCAGTGAGGCACTCTGTCTCTGCTGATCTGGGCGTAACTGCCTGCTTTTCTCAGCATTGTTCTTCCTGAACTTTAAGCTGAGGGGACAGAAACTCCCACCCCATGGCTCCCACTGCCTATGGCCCTCCCATCTGCCCCTCCATCCTCAACCACCCTCTGCATGAGGCTGGCTGCCTTCAGTCAGAAAACCTGCTGTGCTTTGCAAAAATGCCTTCTAATGTAAATATCAGAGGACTACAGAAAGCCTCTCTGTTGGTATTGGTTCTCCTGAGCCATGCTTTCAAAATGCTGACTGTGTTGGTTCTTATCACTTCAGTCTCAGCAATTAACTTTCTTTCGATCACTTGGGCATCTGAATTTTTTTATTCAAGTACAATTTTAATACCAGTTTAATGTAGTCATCAAATATACAACCATAAGTTTTTTAGTTTAGAAGAAATGATAATTTCCTTTTAAACTGACCAGACATTATCATGCTTCTCCATACAAAAAAAATAGTTTCAAATCACAGTTTTATAGAGGAGAACAGTAATTATAGTAATGAAGAATACTATTTTAAAATGGGCTAATTATGTATGTATAGGAATGTGAAAGCTGATGTACAGATTTGAGTAAGATATGTTAAAGTCTTCTGTAGTTTGCTATGCGGTTTCACATAAACACATAACCGTGTTTTGTTCCTATACAGGTATACATGGGAACTGATGACCCCAAACGTGTAGTTAATCAGATATTGGCCAGTCCAACATCCTGTTTCTAAATGCTAGCACTCCTTACAGCCTCATACTGCCATCAGTCTCTGCTGTTTGGTCTCAACACAGTAGAGTTTTTCGCTCATTAACAGGCAGATACTCACTGGGACTCACTCTCCGAGCATTTGTGTCCTGGAGTTTTCCTCATCGGTCTTGACAGCACTGCATGATGCAGAATGTTGGTGTACCACTCTAGAAGTATTCTGCTTCATGTGGTATTAGACCCATCCTGAGTGAAATTTAAAGAAATTGGCTCTATAAACAAAATTGAACATTCGTTTTAGTGTGAAATTTAGCACTTGCTATTAATGATTTTCATTTTACAAACTCTCAGCGCACTATAGCATGTCCTATTGCTCACAGTAGCTGGAACATTTATGGTCTGTTTTGTTAAGCAGCATTACTTTTCCGGGGTTAGCCATCATGAGTCACAAGGCATGATTTTATTTTTTTCTGGAACCATGAATATTTAAAAAGAAAAAAAATCCCTCTCATTTTAGGGAGATAGATCACACTTTTCTTAGAGTGTATGTGCAGGCTACATTTTTAAACCTAACATGTGACAAAAGTGTTACTGTAAACTTTCAGATGAACATGTGACCAGAATGCTCAGCTTTGAATGCTGTCAGTGGTAGTGCCAGAACATGCAGGTTAGGTACCTGCATTTGCTGGTACCTAACCCAGTTGGAACTCTTGGATATGTTTGCTTGGCATTGTTTTTGTTATGCATATTAGAAGTTTCATGATTTGATGAAGACTAGACATAGTTCAGACTCATATAAGTAAAAACAAGGGATTATGTATATATAATACATCCAGTATTCCTCATTGGAAAACTTTTAGGTGAAGCTGGGCAGGTATAACTATGGCTGTTCCATAATTGTTAATGTTCAGCCCAGACATAGGGCTCCACTCAGGTGTTGATCACTGCAAAAGGACATTTCTATCATATTTCTATCATAAACTCAGGGTTCCTTTGCATAGTTATCTCCCTCACAAGCATGCAATTTGTAGATAGAATGAGATTTCTTATTCCATCTACAGAAAACTGCCTCTCTTGCTTTGAATAGCTACACAAATCACAAAATATGATTTGGTAGCATACTTGATGGTGGCAAATCACAAGTATTTTCTTATACCATGCATGGTAAGGTAAAGTTAACACCAGAAGGATTTATATATGAATCAGCTGAAGGTCCAGCTAGCCCAGTGCCCTATTGCAAGCAGTGTCCTGCAATAAGTACTTAAAGAGGGGGATGAGGAAGAGGGCATGTAGCGAGTGATTATCCTTACCTCCAGTAATTGATGATTTAAGAATTTCCTGTGCTAAAGTTTGTATCCGGTCCATTGTGTCTAATAGCCACCAGCAGGTTTGTAGCAATCCTCCAAAATTTCTCTTCTCCGCTCCCCGTCCCCCTCCCCCCAATTCCTTTTATGCTATGGCCTCCACAACTTCCTGTAGTAATGAATTCCACACTTCAATTAAGAAGGTATGTGAAAACTCATTTCCTTTTGTTTAAGTCTGATCATTTCTTTGGATGCCTTCTTATTTTTGTATTGTGAGAAGACATGAAAAATTGTTCTCTATAAACTTTTCTCTTAGCATTTATCTTTGTGGATTTTTTTCTGTCATATTTGCTTCATGATTTTTAATACTATTTCATTTTCTTATACCTCCCTTCTTGAGCCTTGCCAAGTAATCCTTTTGAAGAAACCCAAGACTAACTTGATTTAATCAGAATGACAAACTAGAAATGTCAAATGAAAAAATTAATTTGTTTAGTTTCTCCAATTTTAAAAGCTTTTCCCAAACTTGCCATAATCCTGCACTCCTCTGTCTATACCTTTTTCATTCCTATATATACTATGAGGTGGATTGGTATGAACTACCCGCAGAACAGAAAATACCTTTGTGTCACTGTTCTTTATAAAAACATAATTACATTATCTGCTTTCACCTATTTATTATTATTTATTATTATTATTATTATTATTATTTGTGTACTGGCTTTCCTACATGCTTTTGGCTAATGTAGTCTAGAATTATACATATCTGCCTAACGTTTTCACCTGCATTTTTTATTTTGTACTTACTACAATTTCTTCTACTACTTTCTTCATGTCACTCTGCTGTTCTCCACTTTGATGTTCCTCAGCACAACTCCATGGGTACTTTTGACTTGACGATCTTAGAGGTCTTTTCCAATCTTTGTGATTCTGTGAAAGTTAATAAACCTACTCCAAATCAATTTGATTATTTTGAAAAAGTCAGGTCAGAAAGAATATAAACTGGCCTCTTTACTGATTTGCTGAGTGTGTATGGGCAGTGGTAAGTATGATTTAAAGCATAACTCTTTACCTGTTGATACAGACTAACCCTTCAGGTCTAGTTTTACATAAAAACTGTACAGTCTTTACTTGAACAAAGCAACCATCTGAAGCTTACCTGCACTGTTCAACCAGGTCTTAACATCAACGACTGCTTAAGTGAAGCAGAGAAGTGATCCAAATGAAGCTTTTCCACTACTAGGCAATTTGAGTGCAGACAAGGAATTCCTCTCTTGCAATGGCAAAAATCTCTAATCTTGAACCTTTTCAGTGGAAAAGCTCTCCCAGCTCTGGATATACGAAACTGAAGGTTTGATGGGAATAAGGGTGTTAGTACTCATCCTTTTTCTGAATTCTGTAAGCATTCTCAATGTTTTTCACATCCTACCACACAATTCTACTTCTAAATAATTGTGTTAAAGGCCACTGTACTTGACTTAAGCCTGTCATCCCTTGCTGCTCTTTTGGGTTACTTTTCGCACCTGCTTGTTTCTGCAGGCAGTGCATCCAAACAGATGCCTTTCTGTACTGCTGTCTGTCTAGAAAAGAAGACCAGAAAGTTCTTCCATAAAAAAGCAAAGGTAGAAATAGGTTCTTTTAATGTTCACCTGGGCCCCCAAACACTTTTCGTTTATATTGCTGTACAACTACATTCATGTACTTGGACAAAAGCACATGTTTTTTAAAAAGAATATTGTCTTACAATCCATGTATTAGCTCCCCCAACACAGAGGACCTACACTTCTGCTGTTTCTAAGTCTGGTTTTGTAGCCACCCTTAACTTGAAAAGTATTGTTTTCCATAACTGGTTTAGGCTGTGCTTCGAGAGAGGTTGATATATGTGAGTCTGGCCAGCAAAAAAGGATGAGCTGGAATATAGCATGATGACTCTGGCTTTTCTGTTTACTTGTTTACAGGTAGCTTTTACAACCTGTCATTAAGTTTGTGGTTGACTTTTGGGAATATGGGTTTTAATTTACTTCCATTTATACGTGCGGATGAGAGAGGATGGTGGGCATGTCCTTTTCTATGAAACATTACCATATACTGGAATGGGAAGAAGCTGCAGTTCTGTCAATATTAATGCATGTCCTTTTCCTCTCTAGACACTTGCTTGCCTAACATATTGCTTAATCCAGTAAGAAAGAAGCACTGGTTTCAGGCTTTTTGAGACCAGCACATAAAGAAGTGATTCTGAACTGTCTTGCTGAGACAGAACATGCTGTTAGAAAAGACTGTATTTCAGCATTAAAACCAATACAGAAAGTAGAGCAGCCTGACTGAACATGTATTTTCATACACAATATAATATATTCCAATACATAATATAAATTAATATTTACTTTGTTTTAGTTGAGCAGATTTTTAGAGGATATTATATTTTAAGTAATAACTGCCAGAATAACTCCTGGACTAAGACTGCTTTCGGATTAAAAAAAAAAGAAACTTTATCTTTTTAACCATGGCAGATGATAACTGAGTTCATTTATGTGTAAAAATGGGGGTTCAAAGTCCTTTAAATAATTTTTCTGTTCTATTGCATATACTAAATACTAAGAACATCAAAACCAGACAAGAAATGTACTGAAAAATTCAGAGCACAGCTCTCTTTTTAAGGGAGTGATTGAAAACATTTAGTAAGAGCATGCCAGTATGACTGTATTGTGGACATCACTGAAAAAGAAGTTTTTTGGCAAAAGAGATTTTACTGAAGACAGAGTGGTAGACACTGCACGACTTTCAGCTAGGCAGGTTTTCTAGCTGGCCTGTCCAGTATGTCCATAATTTGCTTGCAGTAACTACTGGCTAGAGAAACTTGTTGTTCACTCCTCCTGTGATGCTAAGCGCACCAGCACTCCTGGAAATACCAGTTACTAAGAATAACAAGAGCAATAGAGCCAAAGGGCTTAATGTGTTGATTGTTTGCAAAATGTTCCTGCTGTCAATTTCCTCACTTTCTCTGTGAGTTGGGGCTTTTTGTTAAATCCATGAAAAGTCTCCTTGCAGTTTCCATAAAATGTAGTTATTTTACCTGAATTGTAGCTCCTCTGTGGTTATGGGATTTTGGTGGTAGAAAGCTGAAATTCCTTTCAACTAATCTCCCCAGAATCATGTTTATGGGATAACACAATAGACACAGATTTGGAATTACTCTTCTAGCACAGCTGTCATGTGGGAAGTCTCTGGCTAGAAACATTTTTATGGGAATGGCCTAGAGATAGCCAGCTGATGCTGCTATTGTCTCCTATTTCCTAGCTGTAGGTCTACTGAAAAAATGGCTAACGTGAAGAAAAGAGACGTGGAAAGAAAAACCCTTCATAGCAATGGTAATAGGGGTCTTGCCAGCTCCAGATGGAGTCATACTTGTTTTGTGTAATCAGAATAGAGTGTAAAAAGATGATGGCAAGTGAAAAGATTTTAATGGGAGGGACAAAACAACTATTTTTACCAGTTTATGTCTGAAAAAGGTGGATTTGTGTGGCACTGATGTCTTGTCCCCTTTATAGTTTGTCTCAAACTTTAAAATTTCTATCTTCTTCCACTATATATGCTCCTTGGGGTCTCTGAATGTGACAATATAATAGTGTTATTGACAAGAACTCTGCAGGGTCCCAACCTTAAATGGTCAATTTTGCTCAACATAAGAAAACAGAAATTGCTCCTTGGCCTTACTCCTGCTGTTCATTCAATCCCGTCCAGGCTCTCATTGGCAGTGGTCAGTACCAGAGGTCCTGAAAGCATAAAACAAACTGTTCCCACTAAAAGATGTGAGATAACTTGTCATCCTTCTGCCAATAGTTAAATGTGGAATAACTTTTTGCCTAGGGTATAAAAGTAATTGCATTTTCTAAAACTGTGGGTTTAGATTTTTAGTGTTTATGTTACCAAGTAAAGCCTTCTGAAGTTAGGATACACAGGCTAATACTTGCCTGTGAATTTGTGCTTCCACCTCTCACATTTCAGTACATCGAAGAGGTAAAGGACAGATCAGCCAGCCACTGGAGTTTCAGCCAGCTAATGTAAAACTAATGGCAGAGGGAATAAACACTCTGGTCCAAGGCTGTGACCTATAATGAGTGTGCTTGAAACATGGTTCATTTTAAGGCAATCTCATGTCATATTCATGAGATTAGTAAAGTGACTTCAGGCTCTTAGAAGTCAGCAACTTCAACACCAGGTCGTTCAAGATTTTGCTGTTGTAACCATTGCTTGTACAATGCCTTACTTTGGCCACTTTCTTCTAAATATTATAATTTTAAAGAAATCTTTTAAGCCTGATTTATTTTCTATGTTAGCTTGAACTTCAGAAGGGTAAATCTTGACAAACCCTGTAGGCTCCCTCTGCCAGGCTGTGGGCTCTTTTCCAGAGCTGCTTCAGTCAATTTAGCTTTTGTGCTACATTATCTGGATTCTGTTTGCTAACCTTGTTATTGTCTACGTGCCCCACATGCATGCTCATCCTGACTATGTTAACAGCGATGGTGCAGTTCTTGTCTTGTGTGCATCAAATGCTTTCCCTTGGGCTTTGATAGGAATGAAGTGACTGCTGTTATCTGATTCAGGGAAATGAAGTTGAGGTGTAAAGGGCGGCAGCAGTCATATCCACTGTCAGTTCTGACTAGAGAAAATAATTGAGGCTTAAGGTAAAGAGGGAATAAAACTGCATTTGTTACTATTCCTGAGGAAACGTGTGCACTGAGAAAACTAGGCTCAGAGGCAAAGTAAATATAAGATAGGTCTCTTTCGGGGAAAACAAAAGGATTAAGTTCGTTAAGCTATATCTTGTCACTCAGGGAGCATGAAATAAGATTTATTTGTTGGTTTTTTTTGTCTACAGCTGGGTTATATTTCTTTCTTGCATCTGTAGCTTCCTCTCCCAGAAAGCAGCTGGTCATATGGCTTCAGGGGTGTTACTGCACTCAACACCAAGGTTGCTCCGTAGGCACTGGGCTTCCAAACAAATGGTTGTCTTGGTTTGCAACAGACGAGTTACAATTCTATGTAATTGCAATGGGTGCTGGAGGGTGGAAGGTGGGACAGAGAGATGGCATGTGCGTATTGGGTTGTTAATATAAGGCACAACATTTCTTCAAGGCAGTCCCAGCAGGAATTCCTGCTTTAACTCGGAAAGGCCTAGTTTTGGTCCCTATATAATCCTGCATTGAGATAGGTTTACTGGAACAAGAGGAAGAAGAATTTGAAAATCAAGTATGCCTGATATCCACATGGTCTTTCTGAGGGTTTGTTTGAATGTGACTGTCTCCATCTCTCCCTTCTACAAGATCTGTATTGTGTTTTTCATCACCATTCTGTTTTGTGGGTTGATAAGGAGCAGTGTTTACTGTGTTGCTCAGCTCTGAAGAAGTCACATTGCTGTTGCAGGTCAGTCAGTGCCCATCCTGGAATGAACATTTTGCAGTCTGTCTTAAGAATTACTGTTGGAGATAAGAGACAAATGCAGTAAAATAAAAGGAACTTGCTTATGAACTTAAGCTTTTCCTCTGTTATGTTTCTGTGAATGTTTGATGCTGTTTATTTTGAAGATGTGTCACACTGAAGGATGAAAAAGATTTGAGTTATTGGTTAGCTGACTTGCATTGGTGTATTTTATTGTGTGATATTCAGTTAACTTGGCAGGTTAGTAGATTCTCCGAGGACTCAAATTTTTGGGAAACTTTTAAAGATTTCTCCTTTGCTCATCTTTAATATCCAAGAACTGTTTTAAAGCTTAAAAACTTAAGTGTTATCTTGCTGATCTGCTGGAAAAACTGCTCATTTGGTTGCTTGTCATTTGCCTTAATCTTTTTTTTTTTTTTTTAATCTCTATGCCAACATGCTCTGTTAAAATGGTTGGCATTGACTTAGTTAATGCTTATGAGTTTCTTTCTGGTTGGCTTATTCTATTTCCATTAAAGGTGATCTGCTTAAGTGGTAGCTGCCTTGTGTAAGAATTGTGGACACCAACTTATTCAGAGGCTGGTGGTGCACAGTATTGACCAGATATGGACTAAAATAACCCTGAACTGAACTGCTCAGCAAGGATTTGTCACTCTAATGCTTAAACAAGTCCTCCTGAGCTGGACATACAAAGAATTTTCAAGGCTTGGAAAACCTGTCTGTGGAGGTAACATTTGAAATAGTCAGCTTAATTTCTGCATATGAGGAGATCAGTCTGCTCAGGAAACTATTTAGAAATGTCCCCGGGGAAAAAGCTTTTGAAGGTGCTGGAGTACATCAGTGCTGGTAACCTTTCAAGTACCACCTCCTAATAGTGCAGGAGCAGACAATTCCTAAATGTCAGAAGTCAAACAGGATAGGTAGAAGGGCAGCTTAGCTGGGAAAAGAGCTTCTTCTGGAGGTAAGGTAGAAAAATAAAATGTATGGCTAGTGAAGTAAGGTCAGGCAACATGGGAGGGTTACAGACACAATGTTCACCACTGTAGGGAGAAAATTTTTGTGGCAGAAGCCTAATTAGAGTTGAACCAGGTCAATACCTTGGGAAACAATAAAAAGGGCTTTTAAATATATATTAATAGTAAGAGGCAGGCCAGAAATAATGTTGGGTCATTACTTTATGAGGATGGTCACCTCACAAACAGGGACATAGACAAAGCAGAGACATTTACTCCTGTCTTTGCCTGTTTTTCAACAATAAGGATGAGCTCTGCAGCCCCCAGACACCTGAGCTAGAGACCCATGACTGTAAGAATATTAAACTCCCAGCAAACACTGAACTTGTGTGGGACTTGGTGCTCCAGCTAGATCTATGTGACCTGATAAGATTCATCAAGGGTAATTAAAGGGCTGGCTAAGGTCATTCTGAGGTCTCTCTCAATATTTTTTCAGTGTTCTTGGCAATCTGGGGAGGTCCCATTTGAATGGCAGGTGGGAATTATTGTCCCTATTTTCAAGAAGGGCAACAAGGATGACCCTGGTCATCTACAGGCCTGTTAGTTACACTTCTGTACCTGGTGAAATTATGGAGAAGATTATCCTGGGAGTTATTGAAGAACACCTGAAAGATAACACAATCATTTGTCACAGCCAGCATTAGTTCATGAGGGGAAAGCCCTGCTTAAGATTACCTATTTTGCCAACCGAGTGAGACCTGTTGATGTAATTTTTCTGGGTTTCAGTAAAGCCTTTGATAATGTCTCCCACAGTATGCTTCTGGCCAAATCTGTTGGAAAATAGATTTCTATCTGGAAAATAGATTGTATATGAAAAATAGGACTCCCCTTCCTCACACCACCTCACACTTAGAAACTGGAATCCTTTCCAGAGTGAAATAAATGCTGGTATTAACCTTATTATAGTGAGCTTATTGGTCTAATAATCAAAGATGGTTTTACAAGACAGCTGTAGAACTCTAAGACACTGTTTGAAGTCAATCTGACTACTTCTGTTAGGGATAACAAACAATATTTCTATAAATACATCAGTAACAAAAGGAAAACCTCCATTCTTTGTTCTACTTGGGGGAGAACATAGTTAACAGAGATGAGGAAAAGGCTGAGGTACCGGGAGAGAGTGGCCCGGCAGAGAGGCACCTGGGAGTACTGGTTGACAACTGGCTGAACATGAGCCAGCAGTGTGCCCAGGCGGCACAGAAGGTCAATGGCATCTTGGCCTGTATCAAGAATAGTGTGGCCAGCAGGACTAGGGATGTAATTCTCCCCCTGTACTCTGCACTGATGAGGCCTCACCTAGCATACTGTGTTCAGTTTTGGGCCCCTCACTTCAAGAAAGATAATGAGGTGCTGAAGCAGGTTCAGAGGAGAGCAATGAGATTGGTGAAGGGGCTGGAGGGAAAGTCATATGAGGAGAGGCT